>DF819251.1:11497-182810 GCA_000836175.1 Taphrina flavorubra JCM 22207 | reverse complement strand
AAGCCGTATCCGATGATGCCCGCATTTTGTGCGATTGGAAGCAATGTGGCGAGATCCTGATGCTTGACACGGGCTTGCGCGATTGCGAATTCAGAAAGAGCCCTGAGCCTGTGATTAGACAAGATACTGGTCGTGAGTCTGGCACACTCGCTGTCAAATTGTGGACCGCGCCAAGCGAATCGTCTTAATTGAGGCGACAAACACAAGAAACACAAAGCACATCGAGTGCCTTGACTAGATACTGCCGGATTGTTGTATATGTTCAGAACTTCGAGATTTGCAGAGGTATACAGACAGCTTAATAAGAGTTGTAATGTGGTGTCTGTCAAGCCACAGTTGTCTAATGTCACTTCGGTTAGATGCATACCTGTTAACGGAAGGCCCAGACAATCTGCTAGAGCGACAGCAGACGTAAAATTGAGTTCGATATTTCGAAGTTCCAAGGCTCTGGGGCCTTCATGCGTAGCATTTGCTGGTCCCCGACTCCGCAGTTGTCGCTCTATTTCAGGAATGGCGGGAATTTTGTACACTTTACAGCATTGTAGGTACAAATCTGCCCGATCGAGAGGAGTCGAAGATGCATATGGATCTATAATGGTCATGTCCTTTACCGTCAAATGTGAATTTGGTGGTTTTGGGCTTTTGTTGTCCTTTTGTAGCGGCTCAGCTTCGACTTGCACATACGTGCGCAATTCTACAAGTTCATCTAATTGAAAGCAGACCCTTCGCAGAGAGGTCCCCTTTAGTTCAGGAACATCCGGGCGTTTCCTCTTGGTCTTGTCACGGGGTTAGCAAGAGTCTGAAGCATACGAGCGATTGATTTACATTCTTGTTTAAAGTCATTCGAGGATTCTGTATGCTGGCACTGGAAGCCGAGGCCACGGTATTCACGCTGCTAGCCGTAGATGCACGTCTATCACGCTTCGCACCACCCGATGACAGTCGGCGAAGTGTACTACCGAAGAAGCCAGATTTCTTAGCATCTTTTGCATCTTTTTTTGCCTCAGCTCGTTCTCGTCTTTGTTCTTCTTTTTCCAAAGCTTTATCCTCTGCCGCTTGCAAACGTGCTTCCCTTAATTTGACTTGACTGAACCAGGAATTTGACCTAGATCGTGCCGCTGACACTTGTGCAGCTGTTTTTTCATCTATTGCGGCATTGTCAAGAGCTCCGACGTGAGGAGCTTGGCTTGGCATTCTTGCATCGGCAGTGAAGTCCATCAGTCAGGCCCACAACTGCACTAGGTGTCGCCGCGAGCAGGCATTTTCTGTTTGAATGGACAGTACTCAGTCGTGATGAGCAGTACAGCATTCTATAGTGGGATGATGAGGGGAAGTTCACATCTTACGTCGCAAGGCTCAAATGGCGGGTTAGTGGCGCTAAGAGCCACCCTGCATCGGAAGCATGATCGATTACTGTAGGCGCGCGTACGCACGTACGTACCGGTACATGTCTACCACGACATTGATGTAGATCTCGGACTCATCCTTAGGCTTAAGCTCAATCAATATTGTATTGCTCACGGTATACTTCTTTAAACAATTACCTTCTCACTTGTCATAGGCACGTTCCCGAGGTCATCATCAGTCGATCTACATCGCTTTGCGATACAATTTAGAAGTATGTATACTCAATTATGGGCAAAGTGACAGAGTGTAGGAAACTGCTTCGAGACTGCACATATATGCAGGTGGTTCGAGTTGACCTCGTTGTCCGTATGCATGACGCTTGACGAATCAAATTTGTGCAAGTTGTCTAGCAATATAAGACACTTCGTTGCTCTTACCAGGACGATACTGAAGCATATGAGCTGTGCGATTGTCATTTGTGTACAAGTACAACTCCATGCATCCACGCTTCGGGCATATGTGGCTGTTTTCTCTTTATGACAGGACAATCTCTAGCCACTACTCACAACGGCCGCTTCCTAGATATCTAACCACGTTTGCGTACACAAACCGTGACTTATCTCCATATGCATTTCGACGATAGAATGAAGAACAAAATCTTCATGTGAAAATGAACATGTAAAGCCGGATTGATCCGACAAATCTGATATGAATCCAGTCTCACGAAAGTTGATTTTCCCATAAAAGGTTTGTCGCCGAACGATCGACCACGTGTTACCTTCGGGTGATTTCTATGTTCAATTACGAACATACTTCCATTAGCGAAGAGTGACGCAGGTGGAACAATCGGAGCGCAGCGAGTTGAAATGACAGGATGAGACTGTACATGAAAGCCGAACCCAGCTTTACATTGTCGTCTTATGCTGGTGATGTACGGTCGTCGCAAGTCAGAATCCATGTTCCTCAGTTCAGTTTGGCATAAGCTTAGAACTTTGCAGGATACATTAGAAACGCGTGGCTTCGTGGTCTCCGTAGACAGAGGTTGCTGGGATAGAGTATGTCCCAGCCTGGGATTTGTAGTCATAATCCAGACGATCCACTTGTGAAAGTCCAATTCTTGTACTTGCCAAATCTGATGTTTGTTCTTGGTTCCAATCACTGATCCCAGAGGAGAAGTTGCCGGCTTGGAACACTCCAGGAAAACTGTGCAAACTATTGTGGTTGAAAATTGCTGATTCTTCGTGCGGATTATACCCATTCATGGTTGAAGATTCGTAGCGGCGTACAGTATGAGCCTGAGGTAAAGCCATCGAGTGTCGTTCCGGAGCTCTGTAAGTTTGTCGAGGACGTGAGAATTGAATCATACTCAAATGCAAGTTCGTTAGTGGACCTTCAACAAGCACGTTCTTTTCTTTGTAATGCGTGAGCAAGAAATGCCATAGAGGGTGTTTACTCAGCACTTTAGGATTTCCAAGGATAACCAGACCGAACTTCGCTCTGGTTAGCGCAACATTGAGACGACGTGGATCGCTAAGGAATCCGATACCCTGATGTTCGTTACTTCGAACACAAGACAATATGATGTAATCTTTTTCTCGGCCTTGAAAAGCATCGACCGAGGCCACCTCTACATCCTTGTACAGATCCTTCTTCAGGGTACCATTCTGTTGCATGGAGGACACAACGAACGAACGTTGACCCTCATATGGAGTGATCACACCGATCTGTGCAGGAGTGACCCCGGACTTGAAGAACTTGGTGACAATCTTCTCGACATTGGATGCTTCTGTGCGGTTGAGGTAACTAGTTCCACTAGCGGATATTTCTTCCTGTCCGAGATTGCTGTGGAACATGATTGGCGCCTCAATTACAGGCCATGGGAAATCGACATCAGCACGTAACCTTTCATCCGTTGTCACTCCGTTCTGAAGCATGCCTTCGTAGAACATATTGCTTGGGAACTCCGACATAGATGGATGCATTCGGTACTGAACTTCCAAGCGAATAGGGGCCATCCCAAGGACAACAAGCCGTTCGAACAACGACTGACTCAATCCTGCTCGTGCTGCTTTCTTGTTCATGATGACGGGTGGCAGTTGTTGATGGTCTCCAACGAGGACTGTCTGCTTGCAGCCGAGGACGAGAGGGATCATGCACTCCGGCTCAGTAGCTTGTGTAGCCTCGTCGATCAGCACAGTTCTGAACTTCAGATTGGCTAGTCGAGAATCTCCACAACCAACACATGTGGCACAGACAACGTCGGCACTGTGTAAAATCTCGCGTTCGGCGCTTCTGATGAGGCTCCGAAACTTCTTCTCGTCAGAGGAACTGAGCTCACCGAGCTCAGCTTTGAGTTGCATCAACTTCTGCAACTCAATTGCTGTATCGTTGTTCTTAACCTGCTCATGTAAGGTGAGAAACGCAATAGGACTATCAAGATCTTCACGAGACTTAGCAGATACACGAACTACCTTGAGACCTGTGCAGTGAATTTTGTAAGCGAGCTGATCAACTGCAACATTCGAAGGTGCAGATACTAATACCTGACCGGAATTCATCTTGGCTAAATGATAGACGATCGTAGCAGAAGTCACAGTTTTGCCCGTGCCTGGAGGTCCCTATAAAGGTTGAGTTTAACAGCTAGCACTGCATTTCTCCGATCTTACCTGAATCAAGGACAATGGCTTCTGAAGCACAGACTTGACCGCCTGAATCTGAGACTCATTAAGCTCCGGGAGATTTGGAACCGAGAACTTTTTAGGTAGATGTGCCTTCAACACCAGCGGGGCGACATCATGGCCGAGGAATTTATGATAAATGTAGCCACTGACGCTCTGTTCGTTAATAGCAAATGATTTCATGGCAGTTTGCATCCTGTCAAAACTAGTGCTTTTCCATATATAATCGACGGCGAAGTTGTGTGTGCACTCGGTAGGCACTTTCTCTGGTCGTTTCAGCTCGAACCCAACCTCGTCAGACAATGCGTTGGGTATTTTGATCACGTAGCCGGAACTTTCCCATGGCTTACGAAGCTCGCCTTGATACTTGAGTTTGAGTTCATCCCCAATTGCGAGCTTGACATCGCCGACGTCCAATTTGGGTAAGAAAAACCATGCCACATGCTTGCCATTCAGGCCCAGATCCCAACGGACAACGATGCCTTCTTGTGTTTGAGCTTCCTTGAGCTTCTTGTCGTAGTCGGCTTCAATCTTGACCAAGGGACCGAAGATATTTTGATATTGATATGCATCGTCATACTTTAATCGCACAGGTGCCGGTTCGTCATCGATACCGGGTTTCTCGAGGTCTCCGAGTGTAGCTTCAGCATTTTCACGCCATAATTCTTCCAGTTTGTTGATCTGATGTGCACTGATCTGTCGAGCACGCATGACTTCGTTCTCAGTCGGAACAATGACAAGCCAGGGCAAGAGCGAGCGATCGTCGATCAAAGGTTGCCATTGAGAAGTATCAAAACTCATGTCCTTTGAAGTCGACTGAGATGCGCACGGCTGTCGGCACAACAGGACGACTACAGTATCGCTTTTAGCTGGAATAAAGCCTAGGAGAAATACATTTCTTATGCCACAATTGTAGCACTCTAAAGTGGTCTCACCAAGTTGTGATTCATTGTGCAGCATGATCTCCTTGTGACGAGATCTGACAAGGTGTGTTATTATATGGGCAGCGGAAGTGTTGCCCCGGGAATTGCAGAACCATTTATTGCATAAAAGGCATTTGACTACGCAACTCGGATTGTGTATGCCGCAATAAATGCAAGCATGTTCGGGCAAAACATCACCATTCTCGCCAGTGGTGTTTTCCACGTCTTCAGAAACGTCATTCGCATCGTCCCTTGACCTTAGATTAAGCTCAATGTCCGTGATAGCATGTCCTAGAGAATCGACGTGCGTTTCCTGTAATTGAGACTCGGATTTGTTTCGACTGTCATACACTGTAGACTCAGTCAAGGCTATAGAAGCCGTTTCTATGTCTTCATCGCTCATGTGCCACTTGAGTTGAGTCCTTTGAGCAGAACGAATTAAGGTACAACCCTTTCACAGCTCGATCGCTTCGAAAGTGGCCACTTTGCTCAATTACCTTGAGCCTGCGGGCCAATAGAAGCTGCGAGGTTTATCGTCGACGTGTTGCTATCGTTGCTTGTGATCCTAAAGAGCTTACCTGGTATCCGAGATTTCGGGCAAATTTTCATCATTACCCGTGCAGCCCCGCCACAGCCAAACTTCCCAGGTGTCCTCAATTGGTGCTCACTTCCAAGGTTGCTCACAGGTACTCGTGTAGACAAGTTCCTCATGGATGCGGAGCCGGCATATGATACTCGTACTAGTAGTTGGCTAGAGGCATGAAAAGGACCATGTCAATCGCAATGCGCTAGTATTAGCACCATCCTAGCATAAGGAACAGAAAGATCGTGTCGATTTTGCGTCCGTCGTGTTCATGTGCCATGCAGGCTGTAAGTGTATGCTACTGACATCGTGGTAGCGGTTGCTACGCGGAGCACTTTTGCGCCGACAACGGGAGATAAAATGGAAGGATGTCCTCTTTATGAATCTGACCTCCGGCAATCTTCGCTTTGCTCAAACACATCGATGGCATAGAAATGGAATTGTTATGCTCTAAATGTCTGCATAAATCGAAAAAACAATGCTTTTGCCAAGTACGTTTACGTGACTCAACCTAAGCACTATCTTCTATCATATTGTGTTCCACCGCTACACAGAGTCTTCCTGTGATGTAACAAATCTCTCAGATTCATCCTTCCCAGTGGAAAGCATCATTTATCGGAGCGGACTAACAACATCACCGGCGCTCCTTGCGCAATGTTGCTAGAAGAATGCGAAGAGAGGCAGCGTAATGAACTGCATGCCCTGAGTAGTATTTTTCAAGACGAATTCGCAGGTGCAATCTCCACGCGTGTCTGGAATAAGACAACCCTACCAGTATTTACCATCAATGTACAATTACAGGACTTAACAGATAGTCCACACTTGTTCGCGGAAACACTTCCAGCGATTGCTCTGCATGTTGAATTCACAGCAATGTATCCAATGACACTACCGAAGCTAAACCTGGTTCAACCTCGAAACCTGCGTAAAGTTGAAGTGGCACAATTGATGGTCGAAGTATTGGTAGCTGCAAGGAGTCTTCTAGGTAACGAGATGATTTACGATCTCATTGATATTATACGTACTAAGTTGAGAAATTACGTGCATAGCAAGGCAACTTCTGGTAGCCTTGACGAGGAACGTCTACAACGTAACAGGGAAATCGAAGCAAAGTCAAACCTGGATGAGAAGATACGAACTCTTCAAGATATGCAGGACTGTATCTCACAACAAGAACATATCAAATTCCAAATCGAGGAACAGCGAAGAGCAAAAGCCAGATCAAGGAGACTGTCAAAAGAAGCTGCCACTGACGACGCTATAGTACTAAATTTACCGACCACTGAGTTCATCGACTTCAACAGACCTCTTCGAATTGGTCGTTACGTGGTCTCTACTGTGCCCCTTAGTGGCTGCGTCCAGTCCAGCGATAAGTCGTGTACTTGTCCACACCTCAGCCATCTACACGTCGCTGGTGACATTATCGTCAAGGAATACATCATTCGAACCGAAGCCCGAGACGTTCTACAAGCAGCAGAGTCGATGATCAACAGATTATGTCTGTCTCAGGAGCGACATGAGGAGTCATTTGGTCTAGATATATATGGCTCGAGCGTTGTACCCATTGAGAGTGGTTATCGCTTTTTCGTTGCACAGCAGTATGCTCCTCTTGGATCAGTAAAGGATCTTTTGAGCAGAGTTCCCACAATTAGTGCATCATATGCAAAGACTTGGTTGATAGATGTTGCCAACGAATTGGTAGTAGCTCATCGTGCTGGCGTGCAGCACAATCGCATCAGTAGCTCGAAAGTGATGTTAGTTGCAGGAGAAAATCGCACTGCAGCTACGCTATGCGATTGGGGGTATTCATCTATACTGAACAGGCATTATGTGGCTCTCTGTCGACTAAACGACGAAGATGAGAACAAAAATCTATCTGATCATACATCCGATGATGTGTTAAACATTTGTCGTGTTTTCGTAGAGATGATCCTTGGTTACGAACTCATCAAGTTCGAGACCCTTCAACAAGCCCTAGAAAATCATCGAGAACTGGTCACTGGCGACATACATCAGTTTTTGACAGATATCATTCACGGTGTCAAGCATCTTAGATTCACTGCTTCTGATCTGCTCTCTTCGGAGTATTTAAGGTCTATCGACTCATCCAATGCTCGAAACACACTTACACAATTTTCTACGATATCGCCAAAATCTAGTGTATCAAGATATCTCAGTGACTTTGACGAAATTTGCTACATTGGTAAGGGTGCTTATGGTACGGTCGTAAAGGCCCGCAATCGCCTTGATGGTCGAATTTATGCAGTCAAACGAATTCGGACAAGAACTGAAGCCAGAGTGCTGAGAGAGGTATCTGGGCTAGCGCGATTGAATCATCCTTCCATTGTCCGGTATTTCGCTTCATGGGTAGAAAAGGTTCCTAATTCAGACGCAACAGATGTCAGCACAAATTCATCCACTTCATCAGTACTGGATAAGAGCATGAGTACTGGCGACATGTTTTCGACACACAGCATCATTTTCGCTAGCTCGCAGAACCAAGTATCGCCCGATGAGCCTCAAATGAGTCACAACGAGATGATATTCAAGAATTACGCTTGTGACCTCAGTCAGCGGACACTATTCATACAGATGGAGTACTGTTCCGGAAATACATTACGCAGCCTCATCGATAGGAAGACATTGGGCTCTTTGTTGTGGAATTATTTTTCTCAGATTGTAGATGGTGTCAAATACATTCACTCGCAAGGCTTGATACATCGAGATCTCAAACCGGCCAATATTTTTGTGTCGCCTGAAGGTCAACTGAAACTAGGTGATTTTGGTCTTGCCATGGAAACTGTATCGCTCGTACACGAGAATGTGCCGGAGCTGACGGACACTGCTACGCTGCTGGAAGAAAATACAGGACAAGTTGGAACGTACTTGTATCAGGCGCCAGAACTGGTTAGCCTTGCGCGATACAATTCCAAGGTTGATGTAAGTCCACTGCTTACGGCTAACCAAGGCTTGCCAGTACTAAGTTCCTATAGTTGTATGCACTAGGTATCATTCTTGGCGAGATGTCCTGTAACTGGTCTACAGGTATGGAACGCATTCTGATATTGAAGGGGCTGCGCATGCCCGAGATTGACTGTCCTCTGCCAGCAGAGCGGCACAGAGAAATTGGGCTACTCCGTGCTCTATTATCCCATGATCCGGCTCGCAGACCCTCGGCTGAAACATTGTCGAGTATGTTACCGCCAGTGGTGCACAAGACTTATCTCAAGGATACTCTTAAACTGCTGAGCGAAGATCAAACTTTCAAGCAGGATATCCTCTCAGATCTATTTTCGAGTCGACCGCGATCCACGGAGTTTGTTTATGACGCGGACAGACAAGACCTCGTGGATAGTAGCACAGTATTGTGTAAAGAGAGACTTGTACAAATTCTACATCGACTTTTTCGTATGCACGGCGGGCTAGACAGGTCATTGAGCATGGCTGCTCTCTTTCCATATAATCCAGTCTACGATTGCAAAGACAATGTGGTAAAATTATTGGATGAAAGCTGCAATGTGCTGCAGATGCCGTACGACTTCAAGGTTCCATACGCTAGGCAATTGGCACGTCGGACTATAGCGCAGGCGCAGGAAAAATCTTTTGCAATCGGCTCCGTGTATCGCAATGATGGTCGGACCCCATGCTCTTTTCTTGAAGCAGATTTCGATGTGGTCTCGACCGAAGAGTCTGATGCAAATACTCTTGCTGTAGAACCACTTCGCGTATTGTACGAAATTGTCTTGAACGTGCCCCAGCTTGATATAAGGAATGTAAGCTATTCGCTAGGGCATACTGACATAACGAAGGCGATCTTAGACCGAGCTCGAGTCCCACACACCAAGACCGGACAAATAGTTGCGGTGCTAGCAATGCTGTCACAAAAGCGCGAGAAGCAAGGTATTTCTGTATGGCAAAGACGTCTTGCTTCGTTGCTAAATGAATCGTCTGTGGTGGAATTATTGCGATTCGTACCGCGTCCAGAATCTGACTTCAACGAAGAACTACAACGGACGCTAGATCTACTTCAGTATACGAAATTCTCCTCATTAACGCCAGTGGTAGAAACACTTCAAGAGTTCATTCAGAATACGGCTAAGTACGGGATCGCAATACAATTTAAATTTGAGCCATTCATCTTAGCACCAAACACTTTCGACCTAACGTACACCGTGGAGTATGGTAGGGGCTCCAAGGAGGTGCTAGCTGTTGGCGGCACTTTTGGGACACTAATCAAAGCCTTACAAGTTCCTGGTCAACTAGAAGGAAGAGTGTATGCGAGCGGATTCTCACTCGCTGTGGATAAATTGCTCACAATTACGATCAATAGTTCTGAAATCCGGACTTCTTGCCGGCATACAGATGTAATCATAAACGCTTTTGTACATGAAACACAAGCAATTGAGCTTGCGACAACGCTTTGGAACAATTCAATATCAGCGGAGTTGTGTTTTACGGATGAGACTATGCTTTTCTGCACTACCAGAAGTGCTGTCATGCTATTGTCATTCAAAGAAAAGCGATCCAACCTGCATGCTCAGCAAGTCGTGAGAGTCAAGAAGCTGGGCTACGATACGACTGAGGAGGTCTTGGTGGATGCGGTAGTCGCATACCTCAATGCTGAGCTAACCACTGTGTCCAATGTTGTCAAGACTCCTTCCCTCGGCAGGGTCCACTCTACGGTCGCCAGAAGCCCTGATGTCACAATCATTGTTTCCGGGGATCAGAAAAAACTGAGAGCGAATCAACGTGACTTAGTCATCTCTAAAGCTATGGACCAATTTTTTGATTTTGCCAAAAATCTGCAGGATGCCAAGATACCAGTATTCATCCTCGATCTCGGTTTGGAAGATATGGGCTTACTAAAAGTGCTCAGCAATAAAAATAATGATGAGCATGCGTTTCGACGTGTTCAGGACCAAATGATGGGATTGTCCGGTCGCGACACCATTGTCGCACTTCGTGAAGCTCTTAACAAGCTCAATGCGGAAGACCAACGATGTCTTTTCATGTGTTCAACAAAATGTCATGAATCCTTTCTACTGAACATGTAGAAAACAGTCAACACAATCTCGGCAAGCATGGAACTCTGTGCGCAGCCTCGGCGTGGATATTTCTAGCATGAGCTGAGAAGCACGATTTGTGGCACTACACAGGCACTTCTCGACTGATGCATGGTTCTGACTCTATAATGTGTTCAAAGAATCTGTAGCACGTAAGGCATGCCATAGACCCAGCTACCACCATTTGATCATCCGCGCAAGAGTCTTCTTCACGAATTGTCCAAGCACAGGAGGACGACTCTGCGCCTACATCCGAGGCAACGAGATTGCTAGACGTTTGTGAGTCCCTAAAACTTCTGCAATAACATGGAGTGTCTTTACAATCTTATTCATCATTACGATCATTCCAATACCGCCAATGAGGCACTCACAGAACTTACGAGGCACTCTTGTCTGTCCACCGATAGTGCCGGACAGACACTACGCCCATGAATAGTGACACACGTTTCTGATACTCGTGGCCGGGTCTGTTGATTGTCTTGATTCGTACTAACAAGAAAGAAAATTCCGTGATCATAAAGAAAACCCTCTATGTGCCCGGCGATAGCATAGGTACACACAATTGTGCCAAAAGAACAGCAGAAATGGGACTCGAATGATGTGTAAAATGCTACTGGGAAATAGTTTGGCCGGTGTAATCGCACAAATCTAATCCGGTGCAAGATGTGCACATTACGCCGATTCTGAAATGCGAAACGAGGATTTATAGGCCCTCGTCCATAGTAAATTGCACGCAAACCAAAGTGCAATTGCTGTGGTCCTGAGTGGGCACATGTGAAACGATACACAAAGTACAGATCTTGAGAATGTAATGGTCGTCGTGCAGGTGCTGGCTGACGTGCTTGCAATACAGCGTGCAGTTCTCGTGGTAAGTTTCCAGATGACCGAGTCTGCGACTGTAGGGTAGCACGTCTCGTATCTGACGTCGCCCGACGCATGATCCGTGACCTGTTCAACATGACCTCCATAGAGAAACTCATAATGCTGAACTTACTAGTCTTAGGTGACAGTCTAGTAACAATCGGCACATATGTAGTCCCAGTTCCATATGTCGAATCCAATTCAGTATTCTTTTGCTCGATGCATGAAAACGGTCGTAGGGGCTTATTCTTGACGCCTTCATACGCAGCGACTGTGGTCACATCCAATGTTCCTAGTGACCACCAAGAATACACTAGCCAACTTGATGTTCTCATTTGGCCACTCAATTCGAAGTCTGATTGTGCGATACCCTTAAGTGCAACTATAGCTATCTAACAGAAGACAGGAATATGGAAGCCTTATTAGTCCACTCAGTGCTCTCAAGCACCGCGGCCGATGTCTATCACCTAATCCAATTAAAATTGGATCGGAATTTGGTGCTTTCTTCAAATTGCACAGATTGGGTGTGATGATGTGTTTGTTTCTGCTTTTGACGTTGTTTGTCGTCGATCTCGTATGACACAAAAGAGATATGCGTTACGGACATCAATGTCAGGACTCATCTATGTTACCTACGAAGCAGAATTGTTTGCTTTTCGGGTCATTAGTTTGCTATGGAGTCCACATACAAAGACGAACTGTTTAACAATGACATACTGTGCAAAGGCACATTGTAATACAGTTGGAAAAGGGCAATTACTGGCTAAAATTTGGATTTTTCGTGACACATGTAGTACTAGTGCTCAAAAAAGCAGACGATCTTGTAAGCTTATGGTCGGGCGCTTTGGCAGCTGGTCACATCTGCGGCTGTGAAGTGCTGCATGAATACTACGCACAGAATCGATGTTTGTGATCTTTCATTATTCGCAGTACTAGTTGTCAATACTTGCGGAGAAGCCTACGTTCATGCCCGGTTGCGCAAGTTCAATTCACAAAAGTGGTATCAAGTCACCGATAACCAATGTTGACCACAACGGCTAAAACACCTGGGATTTTTGGGTCATTTGTCGCCTGCTTACAATCTTCTCAATGACGTCTCACTATCCTGGCTGGTGCTATGTAGTCGTGATTCCACGCAAAAAGCATTCTTCCCCATGTGCCGTGATCGCAGGACAGACACCACGTCCATGAATAGAAACGCAGTTTTCGCTTACTTTCGGCCGGCTGGCTTCATTGTCTCTATTCGTGATGATCGAAAAGTACAAGCCCTGATCACTTACGAATCCTTCTATATGGCCTGTGAATGCATATGTGCACATCACTATACCAAAGGCATAACAGAAGTGAGACTCAAATGATGTGTAGAATTCCACTGGGAAATAAGGATTGGGATCGGTGCTCTCATACCTGATTTCATGCACTGTTCCAATATTGTCTCCGGCGAGCAGAACGAAATCAGGATTTACAGGCCCTGGTCCGTAGTACGCACCATGCAGACAGAATGGTGTGCGTTGTGCTCCGCACATAGGACACATGAAATGATATGTGAAACACAGATCTCGAGTAAGCAGCGGAGCTGTTTGACGAGACTCTATTTTTCGATAAAGCTTGTGCTTGAGGATATCGGCTAGCGAAGTGATCTGTGGTTTGTCCATATTTTTCCGCTGCAGATCTGAAAAGTTGTTTGGCAGTGCGGCAAGTGATCTCTCTTTTCCTTTCGCTGATTCAAGAACGTCCTCATAAGCAGCTTGGCGTTTAATCATATGCTGACGGCCTCCTACATCGTGTTCAGTGATAAGCTCATCCCTAAGAGGAATGTGATGACTGTCCTGCCAAGAACGCATTTGGGGTTGCTCTGGCAGTGATGCCGGCTTCTTCCAGACATTGTGCGTTGTGACTATCTGAAAACAAGTCAAAGGACAGTAAGCGATGAGTCGGCTGAGCATGCTAGAAGAGAAGTGCTTGGTAACAGACGGAGCAAGCACTATGATTCAAGGCAATTGAGCAGCGAGCTATTCTAACACCTGTGAAGTTGCGTCCTGATTGCATCATTCTTCAGATTTTGTTGCAAGATTTATTCTTGCCAAGTCAGGTTGCTTCAAACGGTATTATCTCAAGTTGGCAGTATCGATATAAATGGCCTATTCCTATCAAAATATTTGACAGTCTATCAAATGTTATGGTCTCCAGATCTGTTTGATAAGGGGTAAGCAGCATCATTTCCAGTTTACTCACCTGAACTACAGCATTCGCAAAGACGTCAGAGGTCGGCGAGTTGTGCCACCATATAGTGTTTCACTTTCGCAGATATCATCGAAGAACACGAGAATAGCTTGCTTGTTTGAGCACTTCGAGAGTTTCTGAGCTTGAATGATGACAAATGCATATATATATGAAGTCGTCGACAAGACATGTCCACATTTGCGAGGATCCACGCTCTCATAGCGGCAGAAAGATTGAGTCGATTGATGTTGAGTTTGTGGAAGCTATTTGCGCAAAACTACATTTCTGTGCTTATGCATGAACGACCAAGAGCTTCGTCGTTTAGCTTGGATAAGCTCAAGTTCTATTCTATGTCGTTTGCACACCTGGTCCGGCAGGATTGTGGTGAGAGAAATCAACTAGCCGAGACTCACTGTACGGTAGTTCTAAATCTAGATCGTGAAACACACCGACACGTAGGATATTAGTTTAACAATCTAAAGGCTCGAGCTCAAAGAATTGACTCGACCAACTCCACACACTATTCGTATCAGCCCACTGCATGAATGATGCATTCTTGCTCCTCATGAATTGACAATGCCGGACAGACACCTCGTTCATGAATCGCAAGACAGGTCTCCTTCACCCTAGGGCGGATCTCTTCATTTTCTTGACTCCCGATTATTTGGACGTACACGCCTGCTTCATAGACTAATCCCTCGAAATGACCAGTAATAGAATAGACGCACACTTTTCTATCAAAAAAATAGCAAAGTTTTGACTCGAAGGATGAGAAAAGATCGACTGGATAGTAGCTTTGTGGATCTTCTCTTACATATCTTATCGCATGCACTATTTGGACATTTTCCCGACCGACCAGGACAAGGTCGGGGTTCACGGGGCCTGGTCCATAATACACGGCTTGCACCCGGAATGAGATGTGCAGTGGTCCTGAATGCTCGCAGCTGAAATGGTATGCAAATCTATGATCTCGAGTCCGACTTGGTCTTCGGCGATCTGCAGGCTGCCGAGAATGTAGTAAGCCCCGCTCTCCATATACAGTGCTCGATAATGGCCAGAATCTTCCAGATGTCACGTTTGCAGTGTTGAGCTTCGTTGGAGCCCCGACTTCGCTAAAAAAGTACTCAGTATCGAATTCAAGTCTGGTCAGTTTGTTCAGATCTCGATGCCAAAATTGCTCAGAGGGCCTTGGAGGCTGTGTTCTGATATCATGATGCGCGGAGACCATTTCAACTCTGCAGCTCAGCTGCAGAGAACACCACAACAAAATGGGACTTGTAAGCATGTTCGAGCAATGAAATTTTGCAGACAGAAATATCGGAATCCACATGTACATGAGGCAGAAGGTAAGGCACATTTTGCTTAAGTGCCGCTGTTTTCTGAGAGTTCCCACGCGCAGGAATATAGAAAACTTTCGAAGTAAGCCAATTCCGGTATGATCTACTCGAGGAATGACAGGGCACGAGGTCAATGTGAAACAGATTAGCTATAGTCAGTAATTTGAGAATCAACAAGGTCTGGATTTTTCCACAAAGAGACGAGAACTTTTGCATTTCCTCAATATAATAGGTGTCCAATCGAATTTGTGACTTTTCAAGTTATCGTCAGGAATTTTGCTGTACAGGCTTTGTTGTCAAGAAGAGTACGACTGTCGGATTTGTTTGCTTCTTTCTAGCTGATCATTTCGTATTCGCCTATATACACAGTACTAGTACTCTACCATAATTCAACAGGACCTGTGAGAGAGCGTATCAGACTAATTATGTAGACCTGTCGGATCGTGAACACCGACTTCACGTAAGAAACACTCTTGATCGTGTAAAGCAGTCGCTGGGCAAATACCACGACCATGAATATCAACACAGATCTCGGTCACACTTGGTCGCGTAGCCTGGTCTTGGTGATCTGTGAGTATGATGAACGTCAAATATCCATAACCCAAAACACCTTCGAAGTGACCCTTGAATGTATAAACACATACAAGTGTTCCAAATTCGCGACAGACGTGGGATGTGAATCCAGTATAGAAGCTCACCGGCAGTACAGTGAATCGACTCTGTCGTTGATACGTGACAGCGGCTACCATGTCGATATTGTGTCTACGATCGAATAGCACACCATAAGACTCAGCTGTCGCTCCATAGTATGCTGCTCGTAATCCAAACTGTAAGCTTTGCACTCCTGATTGCTCACAAGTGAAGTGATATTCAAACCTCAACTCGCTTGCGAGCTCTGGTGTCCGAGGTCTCGAACGACGAGTGTGTGACGTAGCAAGCAATTCGTGGAGTAAACTTGTCGTGTGGGGAGCACTCTGATAGTGATGCCTTTCAATGTTGCTCGAACTTCGAAGTAACCACGAGGATGATTTCTTGGACTTTGAAACATACTCCGTACGCATGCCGAGTCTCGCCGAATCATTCGTCCTGACATATTGATCCGACAAGGTTTTGTTTTCATTTGGTGGACTTGCCTGTGAGTAAAGCAGACTATACGAAGAATCAACGTTGCTGAGTCGGCCTTTCGCGAATTTCTCGAATTGTTGCCGGTCGACCAAGGATATTGTGTATACCAAACTGTGGCCCAGTAGCACCCAAATTAAGGCAGACCAGTATAGCATACTTATTTGTAGTTTGTGTTGCAATTGTCGGTAAGTAAGACTACTGCGACCTGTCTGGTTGGCAAGAATCGGAAAGATGGTCTCAGACACGGTATCTTCTGAAATGATCTCCTTGTCATTTACTAGAGTTAGCGCCTCAAATCACACTCGTGTCCAAGAATCGCAATTGACTCTGAGCACGATTGTATACGGTGATCGTCAGCATCGAAGTGTTTGTCTAATTCCACGAATTACATCGTAGATGTACTGTTTGGTAGCCACAAATGCAAGTGTATGAGTTTGAGTTCTCATATAAATGATAAATAGTGAAGCAACATTATACTTTTGATGCGATCTTGAAAGTTTGAGACTCGGTGATCAGTGGAGTTCGAGCAGGCGTTAGGTACTGTAGCTGTGAGCGTATTAAGACGACAAGACCGTGAAGGAAGCATGCAAATGCACTGTAAGGATACTTGATGTAAACATGTCTGATTACCACGAGCCAGTATGTGACATCTATCGCGGATCAAGGTGCCACAGCACCGAGAGTAGACATTCAGTACAGTCTACATAAGATTAAAGTGCTCTTTGCCTCCATGAGAATTTATGAAGTGGAGCATACAAACTAGTGATTGTTTAGAGGTTTAAATTTCTTGTCATATTTTGTGCAGAAAGCTATGGTCAGTGCTCGTCACAGTCGGGTTGGCAATTGTGCATAGTATAGCAGGAGCACAACTTGAACACAGAGAACACTGCGATCATATACATGCACATGCATACGTATACAGTCACTGCAGCTGCTGCTATGTTGATCATCACAAGCGCCGCTGACTTTCTCTTATTGTCAGTACAAAATATTGAGCTCACGTACGAATTTTTATCGTGCATATTTGCGCATACCATATATTCGTGCCACTTTCAAATTCTGAGTGAAAGGATATCTATTTCCCAACTGTAAATCAATCATTCCCCGACATGCAGGTATGTCTCATGGCCATGATCGTTGTAAAAGTCACTCTTCGGGAGTGTTTCTGTGTTTACAGATCTGTTGTGAAATAACTTAAGGTTCTGCACAGGTTACAAGCTATCTTTGTTATTGTAGTGTGAGCGACTGTATTATTGATACTATATAGGAATAAGCGAAACTATTATATACAACTGAGAGAGACAAGTTGATCAGACCAAACAAGTCACGTGGGAATGGAGTAATCACTGATCATGATCAGGAGATCAAGCAGATCAACAACCTTGTCTTTTCTAAGTCACTTCAAACTATCTGTATCTGATGTGTGTATAATCATATCAAGTAGCTTATAAGCAAAGAATTGCATGTGTGCGGTACCACGACTTAATTCGTATGGATCTGAAAAGCTTTTAGTACGCAAATACGTGTGGTCACTCTTGTAGATCGAGAAGGAAGGAAAAGCACGGGGCAATGCGATCTCAAAGTTGTTTATTTGATACAGAGCAAGTCCTTGCTGCAGAACACAACGAAGTCTTGTGGTTTGCAAGCCTGAACATCGCCTCTTCCTCAACGATAGCTTACTCTATGAATAATGCACTGCTGCTGACGGACTGTCATTGCTGGACAGACTCCTCGTCCATAGTATAGATGGCGACACAAGTCACAGTTGCTGTCGGACGACTCTCACTATCTTGGATCGTATCAATGAAGAAAACCATGCCTTGATCATGTATGAAACTTTCGTCATTCCGTGAATGAATATGTGCACGTCACTGTGCCAAATGCGTAGCAAAGGTGAGGTTCGACTGACCAACAGAAGTCAACTGGAAAATGTGCGCTGTGAAGCTGCTCAAAACTTATTGCATGGACAGTGCCTATATTGTTTCCTGCGAGCAGAATGAAGTCGGGATATACTTCTCCTCGGCCATAGTACGCACCACGAAGAACAATGGCACCTGTTGTGCTCCTGCACACTCGCAATGGAAGTGATATGTGAAGTGTGAGTCTCGAGCGACCAGTGGTATATGTATATGTGATTGACGAGGACGCAATATGAAAGGCAATTCTTGCTTGTCAGGGCTGGGTGTGAAAATCCTTTCAGCTTTTTTATTTGCACTTTTCATACTGACCATATGCATCTTGATCGATAAATCTTCCATCACGATCTCTCGCCCATGGATGGATACTTCTTGCTTGTTGGTATCACAGTGCATGCCTCTCACTCAAAACTGAGAAAAGGTGCAGAAGGAGGAAAGCATACCAGCTCAACACGGACATGAATCTCACGCTTCGTCACGGCTCAGTGACGCAGTGCTCAGGTACTGTGTATGCGATCAGAATATGAAGGTCAAGAGTCAGTTCAGCTTCTCGCTCCATGGTCTTTATCTGAGACTGATTGCTACGCAATGACGTTCTCATAGCTAAGATGAGGTGTCAATTTAGTGAACAAGGTTATACGAACTCGATTTTGATAATTTACTGCATCGATCTCATTTGTAAATCAGTTGGAAATCTGCAATTGTGAATTCTGCCTGCTCAGGTGGTTCGTGATTTGTGATTTGCAGCTGAACAGACACGAACTCGAGCATTTCCTTCATTGCGATCGGATTGGCGCTTTCAGCATTAGTAGTGTGTAAACAAGTACTCTCGAAATAACGAGACCAACTATATGAGCTATATTACTTTCGATGTTTAGCATGGTATTCGGCCTCTTATTTGATGACACATCAAACCTGATGAACAAAATGAATGCATATATCATAATCCAATCGAGCTTGTGGGGCTCTTTGACTTGCTCATCATCTAGACAACTATAACTAGGTAGTAGCCATATATGATTGGATAAGTTTTACCTCCAGGGCTATCTACGATTGCAATTGTCATACGGAATACTTTCCCTCGATGTATTAATCTGCCACAAGTTTAACCACATTTTGGAGTGCCTCTTCCAAGCTCAATGTCGGGAAAAAAAAAAGCCTCACGCCAGATTCGAACTGACAATCGCTTGATTCGAAGTCAAGCGCCTTAACCATTGGGCCAGCGAGGCCTTTGGTGGCAGCCTTTTGATACAATATATGATTGTCAAGCACTTGTTCTCGATATTCTTAAATTTTTGGCATATCCAGAACTAACCTGCGCTCAACTTCAGTAAGCTTTTCTATCTCATCTTCTCCCTCAAATCTAAGCATACATGTCTCTCTCTTGGTTGCCATAACCTCAGCCTTATAAAACGTCGTGGTTTCAGGATACCGTGCTAAAACATGAGCTCCGCGCGGATGAGGTGTGAGACCTTGATTATCCTTCTGAATTGGCAGTAGTGCAGATAAAACAGTTCTATAGGTCTGGCCAGGCAGGCCATTCTCATCAGGCTCGGGATCCTGAACCTCATACTTTGCCTTTTGTCCTTCTCCAATGATTCGAATTATGTTACATTGTATCCAATCACCATCGGATAATTTCGTTCGCGGCTGCCTGAAAGCGACTGATGAGCCAACGACCAGTGTTTCGCTAGTGCCCCTCTTTTTTATGCGTGTGCTATTTTCGGTGCCATTGTCGACTTCGATGAGCTTGCGTTTCTTTCTACGTGATTCGTCGCTGCCGCCGAGACCAGCTTCTGTCGCTTGCCTCAGCGCTATGAGAAGTCCGATATTTTCGCGTACAGACTCGAGAAGCCTGCTTTCGTTTGCTAGAATATCTGCATAATCTTTACTGCAGCGCTCGAGCTTTTCCGTGATCTCGACCAACTTTGTCTCATCCTCAGTCAGGTTTATTGCTCGTTTCCATCGATTCACCTGTTTTGAAAGGTTTTCGCCCGTGGTATGTTTATCTTTTACCAAATTCAAGTCGGAGACTGAAGCGGTCCAAATGGCACTTTCTTCGCCTCCATGAACATCATATCGACCGGACATTTGTCTCAACCAACATTCGTTGAGTCGTGTGACGAAGGGCAGGGCAATGACGCATAGTCAATCTCGTGATTTGATGGTTTGAAGCCATGTGTGGTACGGTACGCGGTGGGGCATATGATGAACAGTGGAGTGAGCCCCGCTTGCGCCTTGGCAAGAAGATTCCAAGCTTTGGAGGTTGCTCGGTGGCCGGGCGGTGCTCCGATCTGGAGACAATTGACAGTGTTGCTATCGTCATGACCACTGGTGCTTAGAACACTAGATTTGTCGCTTTTTCAAGTCACTTGTCCTGAAGGACTAGATAAGTTGTTCTGTACAGTCCGTAAGAATGAGCGACAGACCTCCGATCGTGCTTGATCAAGGCACAGGTTTCGTCAAGGTCGGGTATGCGGGTACCAACTTTCCGGAACAGCAATACCCGTCCATTGTTGGCAGGCCTATCTTGAGAGCAGAGGAGCGCTCCGGAGACATTGAAATCAAGGATATTATGGTCGGAGACGAAGCAGCGCAAATAAGATCTATGTTGCAGATCTCGTATCCGGTATGTGTCAGAATCATTTTTTGAATCCAGACTAATGTTCGAAGATGGAGAATGGTATCATACGCAATTGGGAAGATATGACACATCTTTGGGACTATACGTTCTTTGAGGCTCTAAAAACGGATCCGGAAGGGCAAAAGATATTACTCACGGAACCACCAATGAATCCTACATCAAATAGGCAAAGGATGTGCGAAGTTATGTTCGAACGCTATCAATTCGACGGCGTCTACGTTGCCATACAAGCCGTTCTTTCTTTGTATGCACAAGGATTGTCGAGTGGCGTAGTTGTTGACTCTGGTGATGGTGTAACGCATATTGTACCGGTTTACGAATCCACCGTCTTGAATCATCTCACACGCCGTCTAGATGTTGCTGGGCGTGATGTGACCCGACAAATGATTAGTCTTCTTGCTAGACGAGGCTATGCGCTCAACCGGACAGCTGATTTCGAAACTGTGCGACAAATAAAGGAAAAATTATGCTACGTCAGCTACGACCTCGAATTGGACCATAAGCTAGCTGACGAGACGACGACACTTGTCGAAAACTACACATTGCCTGACGGTAGAGTTATCAAAGTGGGTTCTGAACGATTCGAAGCTCCGGAATGTTTGTTCCAACCACATCTAGTCGACTGCGAGCAGCCAGGAGTTGCGGAGTATCTCTTCAACACAATACAATCGGCTGACGTTGATGTTCGTTCTGATCTTTACAAGGCTATTGTTCTTTCTGGTGGCTCAAGCATGTATCCAGGTCTTCCAACTCGTCTTGAAAAGGAACTAAAACAACTCTGGCTCACGAAAGTGCTTCATGGGGATCCAACCAGGTTGTCCAAGTTCAAGGTTCGTGTCGAGGATCCACCTCGACGACGACACTCCGTCTTCATAGGCGGTGCTGTCTTAGCGAACATCATGAGACACAACGAGCACATGTGGGTGACGCGTGCCGAGTGGGAAGAATTAGGTCCTGTACAGGCACTTGCCAAATTAGGTCGATAGCGATCATCAATTTCATCAAGTTGCATCATGCTTCCGCCATGATAAGGCGTCGTCGTCAGATCGGCACATGCTTACGATTGTAGTGTGAAGTTTATGAAAACAGAAATTTGAGTCTAGGATGATTTTGTGTCATGTTCGCAATCGCCAATGCATATATTCCTCCTCTGACAGGTGCTCGGTGTGGAGCACTAACTATGGAATGAAGTATAAGAAATGTGGTATAAGTCAAGAAAGGCTCAGGTCAGGTCCTCGACGATACAAGGGCTCCGGACTGTGATGGACTGTTCGACGTCTGGGGCTGAGGATGACGTGAGGCTTTGAACACTTGACCCTTTCCAGTATTGCCAACAAGAGCCATTTTAGGTGAAGAAACGTTTTGCAATTGAGGCTTGACGCGGATAAACTTGCCTGCAGGACTACCGGCAGTGGTGGATTCCAGAAGTCCCGCCTTCGTGGGACTTGATTTTACCTTAATACCGCTTCCCTCGATGATTGCATGATTTGACAAGTCTCCCAGTCTTGAACTTGCACGAAGGCTTACTTTCTCTCCTGGGGCTTGTATACGCTGCGTTTTATGTAGCCGCAGCATCGCGCTCATCACGGGCGAAGCGCTTATGACGTCTCGCTTCTTGAGGATAGCTGGTGAGTGCGTGTTTCCGGTCGACGTTACAAGTGCCGTCTCAGTAGATTTGTCTATTGGTGTGTCCTGCGCATTTCTGTTCGAAGACCTCGATTGGAGTGGAGAGACACTTGCGCCAGGCCTCAACGAGCTGAGCGACGGCTTCGCTCTCAAGATCTTCTGACCGTCGTTCTTAGGCAAGGCTGGAGCGTTGGCAACTGACATTCTCGAGAATGCTGACCTCTTTTCTGTAAGTGCTCGAGGCTCTCTCTGCTCAGGCTCCAGCATATCGTTCACTCGTATCTGAGCCTTTCGAGATTGTTGAGTATTGCCATAGATTTGAAACTGCTGCTGCGCTCGATTGTGCGATGCTGTTGATGCTAAGGGAATTTCATTGCTGATCAATCTGTTTGGTGTGTGTCGTTCTTTCATTGTCGCTGCCATAGAAGGCATGCTGAGAACCGTATCTATGATCTCACTGTAGTAGCGATGAGACGACCCAAAAGCGACTTGTTATCCTTGAATCCACACTGCAGAGACCAGAAGCAAGTACTGTCCTCGAGGACCGCAGAAGCGTCGCACGAACTTGGTTGCTGTTGATAAGATGCATTTCGGGAGGAGCTCGTGATAACGCACCCGGCTCCACACCGAGTTCAACTTTCGTTTGCGCGCGTGCTTCTCGAATCGAGACGACAGCTGATTCCAGGGTGAGTACTAGTAGTTCCAATAGTGCCTTTGGAGCACTCCTTGACCGGATCAATTTGATGAATAGGGACGCCTGAACAACATTTGCACTCCAGAGCATCGTGCCAACGACTGAGATTGTCGCTCTAGGCACTGGTACCTGGAAACGAGGCATGCAACTGCTAGCGTGCCGTAAAAACGACGCCCATTTGACCTCTCGCAAATGAACTCGATCAATACACGCAGCCAAGCTGTCGCGCACTGCATGAGGCTCAACCACTGGTGAGACAAGCGGAGAATTACCATAGTTCTTCTCTGAGGACATGAGTCATGTCAACCAACAGACCAGAAAATGGCTGAGCAATGTTCTTCGTCCGGTGCGTCCAATCGAATTCAGACTTGTCAGCGTTTAATCCTGCTAGGAATATCTTCAAACAGAGAGGACTTTTGAGGATGTCGTGGAGACATTGAATGAAGTACGATCATTGCGACCAAAGACAGAAATATACAGTAGGCAAGTCAAATGAGTGTTACCAAGCACTAACGGGACTCATAGCTCATGAAAATGGTCAAGTGAGACTTTTACTGCTCCTGCATGGCAGTGTGCCGATAGTCTTCCAGAACGTATCCTACAGGGTACCTCTACATGTATGGCTTCCCCAGGACTATCCATTCAGTCCGCCAATGGCATTCATTGTGCCTGGAAATGGTATGAGTCTTCGTCCTAGCAATTTTGTGGATGTCAATCGGCGCTGTTATCATCCGTACCTTGCAAACTGGTCAAGGAATCCTCAACAATCACGTCTTCTCGAAGCCATACGAAACCTACAATATGTTTTCAGCAAAGCTCCACCAGTGTATGCCAACATGCCTTCGACACAGGTGGCATCACAAGTGCAACCAAGTGCTCGTCCTCCGGTACCATCGAAGGTAGAGCTTGCTCTTGAAACGGCTCCTCGGCACGAACAACGAGAACGTTCCTCCGAGTTTCCCAGCTTGGAAAACCGCCCTCGTGCAAAACTCCCAACCAGGGAACAAGTCGACAGAGTCGCGAGTGCAGTTGGGCACTCATCTCAGCAAAGTTTTAATGGACAAGCTACCCGCTCATACATGTCGAACGAACCCCTTCAATATGCTAACTCTGCTCGTTCAATAGATCTTTTCTCCATAGAGCAAGAAGACCATCCCAGGTCTCTCGATACACCTCAACGACCTGCTAATCCTCATCTGTCTGAATTGCTAGGCGAGATTCAGACAAAATTGAATGCAATCTCAGCTCACGAACATACGCAATTCTTGCAACAAGTGAAAGCAGAGGATGAGGTGACGAGAGACCTAAAGACCAGAAGCACCGCACTAAATACCGAGTTGCGCTCTCTCACTCGTCTTGTACATGTGGCTGAAAACAATGCCAATATTTTGCGGGACAAAATAGACCAAGCTAAAAAGGTTATTGACGAAATCGAGACTGAGGATGTGCCTGATATCGACCAGTGCTTTGTCGCACAAAACACGGTGTACAATCAACTTTACGATGCCGTCACACAGGAATTGGCGATAGAAGACACCATTTACGCTCTTGGGAAAGCTCTGGAGAACGAACGACTAGACATGGATGATTTCTTAAAGGTATGCTTCACCAATGTATACGTAGAGCGCAAGTACTGATCCGCAAAGCATGTCAAGATATTAGCGCGAGAACAATTCATGCAGCGAGCATTGATTAGCAAGATCACGAACATGCTTGCACTGGAATGATGCATACAGTATCTACCTGAGAATGGATATGGTAACTATGTACAGTGAAAAACGCAATAATGAGAGGAGAAGACATCGCAACTGCTGTGCTGTCCTAGTCCCTTGTTTGGCGTGGTAGAGTGTACCTCGCAAACGCCTTGCCTAACGATCGCTTGACAGAGAGCTTGTTGGCACCGATGAAGGAGTCGATAGTCACTCTGATTGCCTCGTCAATGTGTCGTTGTCGGACGAATTCGGACAATTGCATCTTGGCATAAGCCTCGCTCATACGAATGATGGATTCCAAGTGACGCACTGTGATGGGGAACGAGCCGGTCTTGAGTGATTCCCGTCGCATGTCACTGTAGAGCTTCGAGACCTTGTCGGTGTCCATTTGATGCAGCTTGGGTCGCGTGTGTTCCCGTGCATATACGATGTACTTTTTCAGCAGGTCTTGCTCGATAGGCTCAATGTCGACATCCTCCGCGGCGGTATTACTTGATGTGATGATGGAGTCCTCCTCAGCATTATACTTTGGATGCGATCGTAGATGTGATCCGACGACGAATCTAGCCAAGCGCTCGTCTATGGCTGGATCGACAGTGTCCTTCACCACGCATAGAATGTCAAATCGTGACAAGATTGGTTCAGTCAATTCGACGTTCTGAGAGAATGGGATGGTGGCGTTGTATCTGCCACCGATCGGATTTGCTGCTGCCATGATTGCACATCTAGCCTGTAGCGATGTGACGATTCCTGCTTTTGACACTGAAATTGATTGTTGCTCCATTGCTTCGTGGATCGAGGTCCTGTCTTGATCATTCATCTTGTCAAACTCGTCAATCAGACATGTGCCTTTGTCAGCCAAGACCAATGCACCACCCTCAAGAGTCCATTCACTAGTGATTGGGTCCTTCCTCACACTAGCGGTCAAACCCACAGCACTTGCACCTTGTCCGGTTGTAAATACCGCACGATGCGCAGTCTTTTCCACATATTTCAAGAATTGTGATTTTGCTGTTCCAGGGTCACCAAGAAGGAGAACATTAATGTCACCACGTATCCTGTGTTTTCCGTTGATATCCTTGGGCACTCCGCCGAATAGTGACAGAGCGAGAGCAGTCTTGATGTCCTTGTGACCATAAATCGATGGTGCTATGGAGGCAATAATCTTGTGGATGATATCTGGATTCTTGGAAAGTTGCCGAATGCTCTTCTCATCTTGCTCTGTCAAGCGGAATGCCGCAAATTGGTCATGAGCCTTGCTGACATGATTCGCTTCGATGACGGTGGAGAAGACGGGGAATCCATTCTTACTGTTCAGAGATGCATCGAATTGGTTTCTGTAGATTCCAGTAATTTCCACTTCCTCTCCAGGTTTCGCACTATCGACCAAATCCCACAAGAGGACAACTTTACGACTTCTGGGCAGCCGTCCTGCTGGCACTGTTCCGGGAGATTCCTGTAGAACCATTGTCTGATAATTTCGATATATCGTCTTCTCAGAATTAACCGTGAAAGGCCCTCGCGATTGGCAATTCTGACAATAACTAATCTTGACCTCGGATACAGCATCTTGGTAGAATGGCCCCAGTATTTCGCCACACTTGACGCAATTGAACTTGACATACTTGAGCTGTGGATTGACGCCTGTCCTTCGTGTGACGACCCCAGATACCTTCACAAGCCCATTGAGGTGTATCTGCCTCAATTCGCGTAATGTAAATGTCTTGGGTAGTTCTGTCACTCGTACATGTATTTCAGAATGAATTCGTTCGTAGTCAGGGTAGAATAGCAGCGTAGCCTCCATGGCCACCATGTCGAAAATTCTGAGCATTTCCTCTGGCGCTGCGGCCAGGAAGTACGCTAATGTTCCCTTGGACTCTGCAAGGTGTGCGTAACTTATTTCTAGTGATTCCGAATTGACTTCTCCGAGTGTCCTGATTCTGTTTCCATAAACAGACGTTCCTGATACGTCTGTGTACTCGAGCAGGAACTTTTTGAACTCTCTTGCTATGGCCCTTCTCACCTGATCGACAGCGATCCAGTCGGAAATGGTGTCGGCTTTCATGTCTGCAATGGCTTCACCAGACATTTCATCTTCAACGGCGTCGCCCATGTCATCCATATCCTCATCGTACTGATGGCGACGACGGCGGCTCGTCTCAAGTTCCATTTCATCGTCACTATCTCCTTGCAAAAATGCCGCTGGCTGTCGACCCTGAGCCCGAGCTATCTCTCGATCCCTCCTTGCAAGCCTTGCGTCAACGGCCCTCCTTTCGGCCGCCGACATCTCTCCAAATTCTTGCTCATCATCGATATCATCAGGATCGTAAGTGTCCTCGGCCAGGTTCTGATTGTAATCGCGTTCCATCGAGGGACCGAACAGATCTTCTCCCTCTTCTTCCTCCTCCAGGTCGGGGATTTCATCTGCTATAAGAGGCTCTTCATCGACATCATCAAAGTCACTGAAAGGTTGAGGAGGTGATGAAGGCGGTAGAGAGCTTCCAACTGCTACTTTTAGTCTTGCGGTTTGTTTCACTAATTGAGCTTTACCTTGACTCGAAGCCGGTTGTGGGAGGTCGTCAGCATCACTGGCGCGCCTTTTGTTGTTAAGCGACATTTTTCCAATGCCTCAACTTGTATGTCGAAGACGGAGATAACTGCAACCTCTTGTTCTCGAGTATAAGTGGAACGACAAGGGCTTCTTGGCTGATGGACTTATGGTACTGTAACAACAATTCAGTCGCGTCTTTCAGGCTTATTCAAGTAATTAATTTAGAGCCGCATGACGCGCCGAAATTCCGTTCTGACGCGGGAATATCACACGAAGGTTCCAGCTGCCAAGAATATCTTCGATCTGGAAACTCAATCTATACTTGGCTACTGTGCGGTCTGAGCTCGCAGTCGAAGCTCGCATTGGATGCAGACCTACTGATCAGAGGGCTGTACCAGGTCTTCGAGAAGCTGACACGACCGAGCTTCTATATCGCACGAATTAACCACGCGTTCGTGCAACATGATTATGGAGCCGCCATCGACGTTGAAGGAATACGTCGAGTCGCAGGATCGACTGGATCGCGAAGCCAGGGAAATGTTTCCATACGACTTTTCATCTTGCTCTTTCGATCAAGGCTACGTCAAACAACAAGTCTTTGCCTGCAAAACATGCAACCCGACAAACGGCACCAGTCAGCGAGGAGGCGTGTGTTACAGTTGTTCCATCACATGTCATGGCGAGCACGACCTGATTGAGCTTTTCAATCGCCGAGCTTTTCAGTGCGACTGTGGGACACCCGCCATGGGTGACATGGAATGCTGCATCACACACACGAAGCGCCCGACCAATGCTCTAAACACATATAATGACAATTACAACAACATATTCTGTTACTGCAAGCAGGACTATGAGGCTGAAAAGGAGGACGGAACCATGTACCAGTGTCTCTTGTGCGAAGACTGGTTCCATGATCGTTGCATCAAAGTAAACGAGGATCTGCCGGACGATGAACTATTTGAGCATTACCTGTGCCGCGATTGTGTCGACAAGCAGTCGTGGTTGCGACGTTATACAACAGTGGATGGATTCTGCATCACGGCGAAGCAGCCAACATCACAGTCTATTGATGCTACCGAGACGACAAGTAAGCGCAAAGCCGACACGGACGAGGACGACCACCACGAACGTCCACTCAAACGCAACAATGCTGAACCGATTGACGGCTCCATATCCATGGAAGTCAAGGCAGAGGATCCGCACTCGCAAGAGCAAGAGCCAGGGCAAGAGTCTGCATGTAAATGGGCAGTGCTACCGAAAGTCAATGACTCGGGCAAAAGTCTCTTCCTGACGGAAGATTTCCGCACCAACTTTTGCCCATGCACGACCTGCACACTCCGACTGACGCGCCTGCCCGCCCTGGCCACCGAAGAAGAAGTCTACGATCCGCCCATGGACCCCGATATCGCCGCCCGCGCCCATACCGGTGCAAATGGCGACGGCGACGACGACAACGACGACACCGACAATGAAAGTACCTACGAGGCCGGCACGCGCGCCCTCGAGCAGACGCTGCAGTCCATGCCCCGCGACCGCGCCATCGAGGGACTCTTGGCCTTCAACAAGCTCAAGGACCACATCACCTCCTGTCTCAAACCCCTCGCCGAGTCTGGCGAAATCATCACGCCCGAACACGTCCGCAACTTTTTCGAGAGCCGGCCAAAGTAGGCCGTCCTAAACTGGGTCTTGGACGGTAGATCATGTAAAGTGGTAATGTAGTCACTCGAAAGATTGACTTTTATTTGCTAGTCTGTGTAAATGGCGGGAACTTGATGTTCCCATGTACAAGTCGACATATATCTATAATATATCCTGTCCAATTTTCAAATTCTTGCCTTGATAGGCCATCTAATTCTTTTGCGCATACGTCAGATCCTCGCGCGAGACTGAACCCTCGGAAGTCGCGGCGTAGCCCGGCGCATTGATGGACTCATTCTCTACGGCACGAATGGCCTCGTCAATGTCAATGTGAAAGTACGGTCGATCGATGGAGAGCAGCGGCAGCACGGCCGTGTCCCGGATCGATTTCACGGTGGACAACTCGATGCCGTGTTCCACGTCGCCCGACGGATTCTCCCGCTTATCGCTCGACCCTTGACCCACGTGCGCCACGGAGAACATGGAAAAGTCGCGGTTCTCAGAGACGCCAAAGTTGCCCTTGAGCAGTGCCCGCTTGATCCACGGATTCGAGATGCCCACGAATCGCCACTGCACCGTCGCGGAAGCGTGTCGGTCCAGCTGGTTGCGGCAATCAATCAGGTTCTGCAGACCCGTGAGATCCAGGTGCGGCACACCCGAGAAGTCGAGGATGAGCGCGCGCAGTTTCGGACGCGTGTCGCCCGCGAGCAGCGAGTCGTCCTTGTGTCGCGGACCCGGGTCGTTCCATGGACGGTCGCCGAGCGATCCGTACGGGTTGGCCTTGCCGGGCGACGTCTGAGCCATGATCTGGGCCACCATGTGGTCGGTAAAGTGGTTCGCGTTCGGGTAGAGGAAGCCCTCGTTGAAACGGTAGACAAAGATACCCTCCGGCGGCGCACTGGGCTGAACCTGCGGGTTCAGTCCATCGCTGTGGTCCAAAGCGACGTATATGTTCCTCGGGTAGCCAACCTTGGAATCCGCAACCTTGATGGTGCCGACTCGGACAGCTCCGACAAAAGAGCCCCTCGATTTTGCGATTCGCCAAAGGAGTACTGCAGCTGAGGTCGCGACTGTCACATAGATGCCAATCTCGATTGTGCTGAAAATGGTGACGATGACACCAATGACGAAGATGGCAAATTCGATTGGACTGACTTGCCAGAAGTGGAGAATCTGTCGCGGCGACGAACACAGATCGGCGACGGCATGGATGATGACAGCTGACAGGGCAGCACTAGGGATGTAGAAGAAGACTGGTGGTAGAGCATAGATTGAAATGACCACGACGATGGCAGTAATGACACCAGCGAGCGGCGTTCGCACACCGGCCTTGGACTTGATTGCAGTTCGGGAGAAACTTCCAGTTGCTGGGTATCCACCAAAGAAGGGACCAAAGACGTTGGTGATGCCGATGGCGATGAGCTCCTGGTTGGGATTGATGGTGTAGTTGTTGACTCGTCCGAAACTCTTGGAGATGGCAATGTGCTCGATGAGGAGCACGACGACGGCCGACGGAAGGTAGCTGGTGAATGAGCTGATGATGTCCCCATTGATCTCTGGCACACCGACGTTCTGGAAACCTCGAGGCACAATGCCAAGAATGGCAACCCTTGGTTTCTTTCGGTGATGTCGGTTAACCAACCAAGAAATCATGGTAAAGAGCAGGATGACGAAAGCCGTTCTTAGCGTGGCAATAAAAAAATAAGTCTTTGCCCTTGACGGGAATCGCTTGGCCAAATACTGAAGTGTCCACTTGATGGCATACAGCATCACGAGGGCACTGACGCCAAAGGCGGAATCGAGCCTGGAGCGAGGCAGGTACTTCAGCGTGTTGATGATGACCCGATAAGTGGCCGCTCGTGTATTAAACACCGGCTTGACGATGCCAGAAATGTTGTTCCCCAGGAGCGTCGGCACTTGACCGGCAATGATATTGATTGCCGATCCCGTCATGAATGCCGCGATGGATGGAATCGGGATAAAGTCGACGATGAAACCCAAACGCGCGAGACCGAGGAACATGACAATCGCTCCAGCGATAATTGCGAGTGCAGATGCAACCACATGACCAGGCAAATGAGGATGCGTCTTGGCGACGTGGGTAAGAATATCTCCGGTGAGGGCCGACATGACGGCCACGGGTCCGATGGTAATGTCCTTACTCGTGGCAAACATAAAGTAGATGGCGACGCCGACAAATGAAGAATAGAGACCAAACTGGACAGGCAGGGTCGCAATCTTGGCATAGGCCATACCTTGCGGCACGACCACGGCTCCGACAGTCACTCCCGCGACGAGATCTCCAATGAACCATTTCAGGTTGTAGCGGTAGATCCACTGAGCGATAGGGAAGAGGGAGACGAGATAGTTGCGAAACTGCCTGGACGGTTGTGGGAACTTCGAGCGGAAGAACGACTGCACGGTCGGCTCCTCCTCGAAGTAACTGGGCGGGAATGACGGAGGATAACTTCGCTGGGCGGCCTCTCTGTGCTCCTCGGCCTTGCGATCCCGAAGGATCTTATTCGCAATGCCACTCATGACTCTTGTGTGTGCTGTTGCAGCTCTGCGTTGTAGTGTGATTGAATGTGGTTGCGGAGTCGGGAGGAGGGATCAGATCAGACTTGATCAATACCGCTCAGCAGCTGCAGTGGATTCCCTAGAAATAGTGATGAACCTCCGACTGGAATGGACGAGATGCTACAAGAGACCGATGAGGACCACACCAGGGGTACTTGTAGTACCAAAGGTTACACTGAGCCCGAGCAGGGAAACAGGCGGTTTGCTGCTGACCAGAGCAGACGGAGTGCACGATGATTTCACTTTATGCAGCGGCAACCTGTGCAATCACGCAATTCCAAAGTGCAATGGTGTCGCCCACACAGGCGATCATTCCAGCCAATCAGCATCCAGCCTTGAAGAAGCCACCAGCAGCCGCAAACGACTCGCCAAGAAGCCGCGCTCAAGCTATAGCTAGCGCTACACCATGGTCAGGTACGTAAGTGCCTTGTCAGCTTGATTTGCAAATTGTTCTTGCAATTGCGCACTTGCATGGTCATGCATAGTCTTGTCCAGGTTCGCATGCATATACGTACGTGTCACGCTTGTGCCACGGCTGCAGGTGGTCGGCGAATATCGCAACTTGCCGCGCCAGCCAATGAAGAAGTGCGGGTCTAGATTGAGCGGGAAGCATATCTGCATCGGGGATCCGCAGGCGATCTGATTGTTCCTGAGCGACTTTCAAGGGTTTCCAAGTTTTTTTCTGGCGGCTGCTGCTCACTCGTACCCACGCTGGCCAACCCTTTGCCACGGGCTGAACGTTGCTGACTGAGAGGCTGGACGGCAGGCTTTGCTTTCCGTCAATTTTCCTCGTTCTGCCTCCTCTGCCACTAATTTGCACCTCGAACACAGTGAGGCCGTCTGCAGTTGAGGAGGTGGAGCAGGAGGGAAACCTGCTCAATAGGGCAGGAAGGAAAGGACGCAGACACGGATGAACTTCCGTATATGCATATGTGGCAGCCAGGGCGACGAAATACGTCAATGGCAGTAGTGTCCGCGCAACGGATTGGATGACCGCTGCAGCTGCTTGCTTGCCGAGACCAAGTTTGGTACAACTTTGCTTGCCTTTCAAGGATTTCTCACCGTGGACGCCCACACGTTTCGCGTTCCGACAAGTTTCCCGAGTTTCTGATTCTAGACAATCCCGATTGTGTGATCAGATGACCGAAAGAGACTTATTTTGCGCAATCCCTCATTTGAATTTGCAGTGGACCATGAATGGCGTATGGCAAATTATTTTGACATATTCCTGCCTTCAGCACGCGATGTTGTGCTCGATGGTGATTACAGCAGTGGATACGTACACTATTCATGCATGATGGGGTACAGACGGATACAGATACAAGTTCAGCACGAATCGTGATCATTCATTTGCTGCAGTAAAGCCCTTGGTTTGCAAGATGGTCTCTGCCCTTGATCATCCGAGATCCTCCTAAAGTGTATCGGCATATCCGTAATGTGTCTCTGTAGTAGGATGATCGGCGTCGTGTGACCAGACAGTGGTCTCATATCTCGTCATCTTGTGTAGGTATTCACAACCAAGGAAACAACAAGTCGTGTGCCTCCTTCACACCTGTGATTTCGAGGCAATATGCGTATTGCCATCGTCGGTGGTGGACCTAGTGGCATTGCCGCGCTCAAGGCATTCCTCGCCGAACCCACAGGTATCACTTCAGTCAGGGTCTTTGAGCGGCGGAACAATACAGGCGGCGCATGGAACCACACTCCCCTGCCAGTGAATCACGCCCGTCTAAAGTGTGTGCCCTCCATCAGTCCCTGCGTTGTGGAAGGTCCCGTGGTTGCGACCAATGGACGGAAAAATGGTCCATCAGAGGACATGACTTGGCTGACTCCCATGTATGACAAGCTCAACACAAATATCCCGGCCAACCTCATGGCATATCATGATGTGCCCTTTACTCCTACCACGGATACCCATGACTTTCCCAGTCGTGAGACGGTCTTGGCGTACCTTGAGAACTATGGCAGGGACGTCCGTCAACACATACAGTTCAATTCCGAGGTTGTATCACTCGTCAAGCGCGCAGGTTTGTGGAAGCTAAAGTGGAGGACTACTACCAGCGATGCCCTCATCGAATCTGTGAATGACGAGGTTGAGGAAGACTTTGATCGCATCATCATTGCTAGTGGTCACTATGAGACAATCAAGATTCCCAATATTCCCGGCATCTCGGAGTACCATGCCAAGTACCCCGACAGGATACATCACTCCAAGTACTATCGCTCCCCAGAGGTATACAAGGGCAAGAGAGTGCTCGTCGTCGGGTCCGGTCCATCGGGCACCGATATCGCACGACAAATCAGCGAGTGTGCTACAGCGCCAGTTTTGAGATCAATCAGATCGACCACGGCATCGACCATCGACTTTGCCGCGAATCCCATTCTCGACGTCGCACAAATAGCGCGCTTCGACGTTGACGGCGACGATGGTGACGGCATCATCACCCTGCTCAACGGTACCGTGCTGCGCAACATTGATCACGTCGTCTTTTGCACGGGGTACCTCTACTCCTTTCCCTACCTCGATCCCGCCATCACCCGCCTCTTCATGTCACCCGACGGCGAGTACCTCCACGATCTCTACGAACAGGTGCTCTGCATCGCCGATCCCACCCTCGCCCTCCTCGCCATGGGCATGAGTATGTCCCATCCTCCTCATTCCTTTCCGAGACCTTTTTCTGGATAGTGCTAATTTGCATGACAGGTATCGTCCCATTCCCCATCGCGGAAGCACAGGCGTGTTTCGTGGCGCGTCTATGGACAGGCCGCATACCGCAACCCACTGCTGCGGAAATGCACGCCCACGAAACCACACGACTCGCGAGGAAAGCAGAGGGCAGACAGACAATGTACCTCGGTCACCCGGACGACGGGCTGTACATTGACCGTCTGCGGCGCGCCTGTCTCAACGCAACTCCCGCTGTCAGCGGCGGCGACGACAGCAGCAGTGATGATCACTTACCCGTCGATTGGCTTCATTCCGACCGCGTCTGGCTCCGTCAAAACATGGCCGCACTCAAGCGCGACTGGCTCCAGGCACAACAATCACGTAAAACCACCGCCGCTCCAGCTTGACTCGTCAAAAAAGCAAATTGTATAGAGTATAAAGTAGAATAATATTGACGACAATGACGATGATATATAGACTACGGACGTGCATGACATGTCAAGAAGAAGCTGAGGCCTCTTCCGGCCGCAAGAGTTCCAGCGCCAATTCCAGGTTACCAGTCACCTCGCTCTCGTCGCCCGTGGCGGCAGTGAGGGCGGCGACGGTCTTTGGGTGGGCGAGGAGGTACTCCAACCGGCCGGCCAACATCTCCCGCGTCGAGCGGTACGCCTCGTCCGGTTCCTTGAGCATGTTGTCGTACGATCCACTCAGCAGGATGGTCAGGATGAGTTCCCGCGTCATCACGCCACTGATGCTCGTCGGCCGCGTCCAGCTCGCGACACTGTGCTCCATCCGCCCGGCGTACGCGTGCATCAAGATCTCAACCTCGTCCTTGATGCGCACGCCCAGCGCGTTGATGAGGCAGAGCATGAGTGGTAGGATGCCAGAGACCCAAATATCCGTCACGGCATCCGCGACTGCTCGAGTGGTGGTAGTAGTAGCAGATGCGCGTGTGGTGGTCTGGATCTGATGACATACCTTCGAGTCGAGCAATAGCCTGAAGATGCCGGCGTGCATCATTTGACTTGCCGCCTCCGTCACGTCATGCAACATCAGTAAAGATTGCGTGATGTTGTATGCAAATCTCGAATGAGATTCATTCCCGAGATCATCGAGTTCCGAGAATAGGCCAATCAAACCCTCACATACGTTTGATCGTGATAATTCCGTCGAAAAGGACGCACGCGCCATGTCGTGTTTCTTAATCAGTCTCGACAACAGACGACCCATGACAATTAGAATGCTCATTCGCTCCATCAATTCCTCGTTGCTCGTTCCACGCAGACCGTCGCAGCAGTAGTTGAGGTGTGTACATATGATTTGACCAAAGACCGTCGTCAAGTATCTCTGTAGCAGAATGAGATCATTCCGTGACACGGAAACATTCGAAAGACTTTGCAATAGCTTGCATATTGATTGAAAGCTCGTTTTGGTGGCATCCACATCTTTAGTGGTTCTCTGGACCTCGGATCGTCTGGTGAGATCGCCGAGAGTCTCCAGCAAATCATGAACAACGGCATGAGCGGATGCTTCACATAGGCATTGGACTAGAATGGCTGTCGTCCTGACTGTCTCACCTGACAGGCCTTGCAAAACTGGGACATCGACGTTCTGTCGCAGTAATTTTTGTGTCACGCTGCGGATACTTTGCCACTGACCTTCTGTCTGCAATGGTAAAAGAACTGCTGCGTTCACGAGGATCAAAAGTCCTTGGAAGCGGTACTAGAAATGGTCAGATCATTCTCATGGTTACACAGCACCATCTCACCCCTTGTGCGTCCATCAACGACAAATTAAAGTTTGCTGTTCGCAGCTCGCGAATGAAGGAATTTGCTTGAATCAATCTCTGAGCAAGCTGCATATCGTAACAAAAATCTTCCCCATAATTATGATTCGCAAAGTCTGTCCTGCTCAAAGCAGCTAGTGTGAAACCAGGGTATTTTTGTGATAAATTTCTGGTCAAATTTCCGTGTAAGGAGGCACGGTAGTGTTTGATGTCTAGAATGTCGCTAGGCAAGGAATCCAATAGAGTGGTAAGCTGCCAGTCTGCCGTGCTCCTTGTGGTATGGTCCAAGCAAGTGAATTCGTTGGCAAGAATCTGTGCTAGTAGACCGGCGCCCCTGAGACGATGGCAATCCTGAATGGTCACAAGCTCATCAGACTGGTTGCTGAGAACGGCATTGCATGTGCGAAAGAGTTCGCGTGCCTTTGTCCAGAATTGTTGGTTCTTGCCTAGCTGCTCATGCACCAGATAAGACCATGACTGGGCGGCGCTCAAGGATGATAGCATGCCAAGTGTAGTACGAGATAATGGTGCAGCAGAGTCCATGGTACTGATATGATCTGCAATCGCCTTCAAGAGTGATGTCGCTTCTGCATCGGAGTTCTCCAGGAGAAACAGAGCCAGACCTTCCTGTTTATTTGAAAGCAAACAAGTCAGCAGTCGCCAAGCATCAGAGCATTCATCACCCGAGAGTGAGGTAGATCCAAGGACGTATTTGAACAACAATTCCTTGAAAGGGTCCTTCTTGTTGTCTAGAAGCGCAAGTAGCGATGGAGGTGTAATGGTGTCATGCTCGCAAATTGCAATTATGAATCCTGCCACAGCATGACGACTCTCGAGTTGTCGTGACCAGGATGATACCAATGCCGGGATAGTGGCGAAGCAAGTATGATAAAGCCTGTCCGTGGAAATGCTTACAGCATTGATGGGAATCCTCAACAACGTCCCATATAAGTCGAACACGGCATGTACAAAGTCGGCAGTATTTACATGAGAATTCTCTTTTGCAAGCTCATCAATGGCTGTCTGTACATTATTTCCGTGTCTGGGTTCTGTCGATTGTTGTGCTATAAGATCTGCACAGATTGATTTTGCTGCAGGCAGAATTACCTCGGAGATATGAGCGGTGCGTACGCACGAAGCAAGATGATTGTCGAAGCATAGTTTCAGGAGTCTGGTGAACAAGTGGCACAATTTTTGTCCCAATGTGTACCGCTCGTGAACATTCGATATGCGCCATGTCGTATAGGATTTGAAGCAATTCAGAAGGTATTGCACACTGGTCGAGAAGAATTGCGTTTTCATGCGCTTGAGCCGATCTCCAAGCGATAGGGCGTGATCAATGAGATCACTCAGGCCTGAATCCACCAGCTCGCAATATGCAGACACGAAACTACATGCTTGATTTGTGGTTTCCATGGTCGCTGTGAAATCTCCAAGGACATCGCTCGTTGCAAGACGATCTTCGAAACCGAGTCTTGGGACCAACGGCCATGCAGTCAATGGCGAGACCTTCAATAATGTTGTGAAGAAGTTCAATGAAGCCAATATGACGGACAGTTCTCCATGACCCTGTAGCGCTTGTTCATAGATCTGTAATACAGTACTTGGGAGTGCTTCCATTGCATTATCCTGTGAGGACTTGAAGACATCGTCAACATTATCACATTGCCCAACAAGATTCGTGAAGAGAACAACTGTCTCCCCTACATCCTCGCTATTGTTGTTTATGGTTAGCCTCGATGCAGAAGACTGCAATACTCGAAACATGTATTGCAAAGCAGAGTACTGATGCTGCCACAGCACCAAGGCGCCTCCTTGGGACGGGATCATGATACCACGGGTACCAGTGTCAATCGTAATACCCTGTTGATCCGGGCGACCCGCAAAAACCTTCAACGGCTGCTTCAGCTCTATGAGTGTCTGATTGCCTTCCTCGCTGATCGTTTCATATGCTTGGAACCCGATGGGCAGTGTCTGTGTGAAGGTGTGGAGTTGATCTAGATATGTCGCAGCTGAGGTCCCTGAATGCGATAGACCCCGCATTAGTCGCACGAAAGTGGTGTACTCATGTGGAAATTGCTGTCGCGCACGCTCGACGGTGTGCATGATTGATGGTCTCCCCCAGCAAAGAGTGGCCAACGCACGAGACGTAACGAGTGACGAGAACAAACGAGAAGTGGTTTGAGTGAGTTGGATATAGCTTTGTGCGTCGTCAAAGAGGTCAAGCAGTACCGATTTGTACCTGTCATTGTGCTCTGATGGTAAGCTCGCTATCATGTCCATCATTTCGAGGTACAAGTTGCCGGCCAATGCCTTTTCGATCAACAACCGATGAATTTCTGTCTCGTCCTGGAGGAAGACCTTGTCGAATATACACTGATAGGCCGAGTCGTGTTCCAGTCCTTGTGACAGTTCTTGAAGCAGTTTGTGAAGGTATATCCCCCATGCCATGAAAAGCGTTGTACACTGAAACTGTGCGGAGGCCAAGGAAAGAATAGTTTCATGCATTACCATGAATACTTCTGGGGATGAAAGGTAGAATTCAGAGTTCAACGTTTCCGTGCTTAGAGGTACATTTTTGGCGGACTCGATGATCTCTAGAGAGACCATAAGCACGAGCGCTAAATTCTTCCTCTGCCCGGTGGAGTCACTCGTTGCATCGCTACCTTGCGCAAGTATAGATGGGAATTTGGACTGCACCGCCTCCATCCATAACTTTACGAACGACGCAGTAATTGGCAGGCAGGAGAACAAAGCGGAGAAGATGAGTTCCAGAATTGCATCGGACTTTGACACAGAGTTGTCAGGCTGTGTCAATTGCTTGACTAGCCTGTGCAGGAATGTTTCGTCTGATTGCAAGTGAATCACGATCTCCTTATCCTCGTCATTCTCGGTGGAAGAGAAAGCATCTCGAGCATTCCGGAGCAATCTGACATTATCGCTTGTTTGGAGGGCATCGTTGAACTCCCTAACAAATTGTGCCATACTCTTCCGAGTCAATTATTGTAGCTGATACAACCGACCACAATGTCATATGACTTTATCGCGCGTAGACTCTCGCATTATTCTAGCACCGACCGAGTCCTCGTACGTGTCTCGACACTTTCTTTGTTGAATCTAAGATGTGGAGATAGTGCATGCGAAGCACAATCTCACTACTGATTTATCCGCACAGAATTAAGGACCGTGCAGCTTGATGGCCATCGAGATCGAGTCGTGGCTCCAAGCTCCCGACCATGGGAGACGAGAGCTACACTTGTCTGTGCATACCATCCATACCGCATGCAATGTACCTACCACAGATTTCCGCGAAGGGATACGAGCAAGAAAATCAGTGAAGTGCGGCTGATTCGGCTCCACAGCACTTCCAAGGTTCGCGTCTATTTTGGGTTCACAACTTTCAAGTTTGTTTCGCGTTGCGTGTGTAGCAGAAATGTTTGCAATATTGTTGCTGCTGTAGGATGTCTTGCAATTGCACAATATGGGTCACTCTTGCAGGGTTCTCATTGACTAGTCTACAGGTCTCCCAAGTCATATCTGACTCAGTGGAGATTTGTTGATTTACCATGACTCATTGCTGTCACTAGTACTAGTTAATCTGTCCTTGCACAACTTGATTGTGTGCAAGACCAACAACCATATTGAGACAATGATGTTTGAGTTTTGTGTCAGTCCTGCGACTAGATCTGCTCCAACTTGGAACTCGTGTCAACGCAAAGTGTGAAATGGTCCGCCCATCTTTGGAGCTGGGATCGTTCTTCAAAGTTATAAGAGGACCGTTTGCCATGGACTATATTTCTCTCGAAAACTATATCACATCGATCTTCAAGTATGGTTGGATTCAAGACCTTTTCTCTGGTTTCTATGGTTGCACTTCTCGCGGCTGCTTCGCCAATCGAGAAGCGAAATGGTGCTACGGTGGCCGCTGATCTTAAGGATGTCGGCGTCAAATTAGACGCTCTTACTGCAGCATTGGAAAAGTATCAAGGCGGTATTGTGGCAGGCTTGCCAGTACAACAGGTACAGCACTTCCGACTGGCAGATTGGGTGTAATATACTAATTGCTCCCAGGCCGAGAGTCCACTTGAGACTGCGATTCAGAAGGCTGCCGCAGATGTCAAGGCAGAACCAACTCCCATCGATGAGGCAGAAGCTAGGCAGGTCCTTCAGGCCTTCCAGGACATTGAACCAGGCATCAAGAAGTCCACTGACGCCGTCATTGCCAAAGCCACTGCCTTTGGCTCTCTGAAGGGTACAGTCAAGGGTGACATGCTCAGAATGAAGGAGAGCTCGGACGCTCTCGCAGATGCCTTGGTCGCCAAGGCACCCCCAGCTGTTCAGAAAGATGCCACTGACGCAAAAGCCAAGGTCGACGGCTACTTCGCAGCTGCCATCAAATCCGTCGAGACCTAGAGCTCGTCTCTGTATGTAGCTAGCCACAGAGCAGCCCAGATTATGCAAGTCATTTCTTTACAACGCGACTGTCTAGTGCTTCCCTCGTTGATGATGATGACGAATGAATCACTACTTGCTTGATCATGCACAGACAACTACATAGCAAGGCATGAAGCGACAAACACAGGCGAGAAGGGTGAGCAGCGGACAATCAATTGGCGGTGAAAGTGCCTCAAGAAACACAAATCAGGAAGATTGCGGGTGACAGGTGATCAGTGATAGGAGCTCCTCTCAGGTCTACCCCCTCGTGCCTCTCACCACCCAGCGGCTCGTCATGTGGTCCATTGCCCCCCATCGTGCGATTTTATGATTTATCGGTGTCGAACGATTTATTCTTCTGCTTAGCATTCTTGTCCTGTTTCATCTTCACTATCGTCTCATCAGGCAGGTCCCGGTACTTGAGCGGTGTTCACTGGGATGAGGTCAATTCCGCAGTTGCAAGACTATGCCTTGTCGCCTATCACTGGATTTCTGCCGTCACAGCCTCCGATCTCTCGATTACCTCAAAAGTATTACAAGCCATGGGAAACCATCATGGGAAGCTACAATGGTCTTCTCCTGGCCGGCAGGCTTCGAGACGTCGTCGATGATCTCCCAGTCTTGGGAATCCATGAATTGAGAAACGATACGCAACGACGCAGAGCATTCTTAATCCTGTCATTCTTGGCGCATGGTTATGTATGGGGTGAGGCCGAAACATCAACCTTCATTCCGGCCTCCATCGCAGTCCCATGGGACGCTGTGTCACGTATTCTACAGGTCCGTCCAGTCTGCTCGCATGCCTCGGTGTGTCTATGGAATTGGACACCACTCTTCGAGTCTGAGCCACTGAGTCTCTCCAACCTTGCGACACAGCACACTTTTACCGGCTCAACGGACGAATCTTGGTTTTATCTGGTGAGCACTGCTATGGAGGCTCGCGGTGCTCCGACTCTTCCAATCATACTGCAGTGTATCGGTGCTGCTCGTCGCGAGGCAACAGCAGAGGTCACGTATAATCTTCGGGCATTAGCGATCCACCTTGATGATATGGCTGTCGCCTTGTCTAGAATGCACGACAAATGTGATCCTTACATTTTCTACCACAAGATTCGACCATATCTAGCCGGCTGGAAGAATATGGCAGATGCTGGTTTACCGAATGGCCTGCGGTATGAGGGATGTGAAGACACGCCCGATGGTCTATTCCGCAAATACTCTGGTGGAAGCAATGCACAGAGCGCACTGATTCATATGCTTGATATCGCCTTGGGTGTGGAACACAAAGAAACGGCAGATGGACACGTCGAAAGCGTCTCAAGTCTCACGCCTAAGAATGCATTCATGGAGGACATGCGCAACTACATGCCTGCCAACCAGCGCAAATTTCTGGAACACTTGACGGAGGTGACCAACATCAGAGAGTACTGTCTCAGTCATCGTGAAGACGCAGTCTTGTCTGAGGCCTACGACGCATGTCTCGCAATGCTCAAGACGTTCCGTGATCGACACTTGTCTATCGTATCGCGATACATCATCATTCCGGCCGGAAATGCAAAACGTGCCTCTGAGAATGACAAGGAAAAGGTCGCGGAGAGTAAAGGTCTGGCCAAGGTGAAAGCCAAGAGTCAGAAGGAGCTCAAGGGCACCGGCGGCACGAACCTGATGAGTTTCCTGAAACAGTCGCGGGACGAGACGACGCAGATGGCCATCAGTAACTGGGCGAAAAACTTGGCCGCCAATAACTACGGTGAGATTGACCTCGCCAAGGCGGACCACCGAGCATTCATCGGCCTGGCGGGCAGTTATGGTAAAGAATGGGATTCCGTCAATGGCGGCTTGTGCGGGTCTTGAAGACATGAAAGTGACTTGTCACATTGGACATTGGAGAAGAAAAGAAGGAAAAAATGGTGGGTATCGGAAAAGAAGGGATGCGATAGCGTTTGGCGAATTTATTAGATGGAGGCGAGAAGATACTCAGAAGCAAAGAGGCCGGTCATTTCGAGACTTGTGCGTACATATCATATCATGAATCATTAAACATCTATGCTGTTGCACCATTCGAGTCTATTTGCCTCACATTATCTCGTGCAATGAAAGTCTAAGAATTGCTAGTAATTTCAAAGTGGTCATGAGTAGTCGTAATCGTAATAGTAATAGTAGTCGTAGTAGTAGCATCATCAGTCGTCAGTGTACTTTGTCAATTTTGGGGACCAAAAAAACAGGTTCATTAGCATTAATGGGTTTTTTAAAAGGTAAGCATGCCAGTACGCTTCTCCGCCCCACATAGGGGAATGTAAATCACCAATGCTGAAGCAAATAACCCCACCGTGATGCCTAGTGTGTCATTAGTCACTGCACGAGACAGATCCCGTCCTTTGCAACTAGACTTGAAAAGTGGGAAGAGTCTGGACTCACCAATGGCGATTTGAATCATGTCGTAACCAAACTGTAGAGCGCCGGCACCACTGACGGTGGTCGTTGCGGCAGCCGCGGAAGTCGTGGAGTTGGCGGTATTGTTGAGAATGGAGTTGGCCAGCTGTAGGCCCGACACGAGACTCGAGCTGGAGGCGAGGCCCGAGGGCACCTGCACAAAGATGGAAGGCAGCACGGCGGTGAATGCGAGACCGTGTCCGATCCTGCTGTACAAATTACCCAGACACCCAATGACAAAGGCACTGATTGCGTTCGAAACCTGTGCGACGCCAAACTTCTTGTTGGTAAAGTAGTTTGTCGCATACCCGGCACTCGCTATCGCCAGCGCAATCGGCGCCTGCCGCGGCTTTGCCTGATTGACGATGAGCAGACACAGGGCAAATAAAGGAACAAAGAGGAAGCGATACCAATCCGATATGTCGGACGTGCAGGTCGTCGCTTGTGTAGCATGGACGTCCATCCAGCCATAGAGGACCGAACCTATCGTGATGCCAAACGACAGAAAGAGCGAATAGACGATGGCATAAAACAATCGTACCGAGCCGGCCACGATTGATTTCGACTGGAGTTCGAGAGCACCGCACAAGACTGCATAGCCCGGCAGAATGAGACAGATTGCACTCTGAGCCAGGGCGGCGAAGCAAAACACGTTTCCTGACCCGTCCCTCTTCGGTATCGAGCCAAAGCCGCGTCCCAAGAACGACACGCAAATCGTGGCGAGAATCTCAAAGACGTTTGCGTAGAGCTGCGAACGTGGCGCAACAACAAGTTGCAGCACACCGACGATTAGCCCAAGGATGAATTGTATGGGAAGGTCGATGAAGGAAGAACCAAAGGCAAATGGTCCCACTGCCACGGATGCGAGACCATAGGCACAAAGGACAAAGCCGACCTTGTACAGTTGTGGCATGTCGAGCTGTTGATCCAATTCCACAATGCCCTGCTCGACATCAATCACGGCGTGGATGACATTCTTGTAGATGGTATGGACCGCATTCAGCTTGCCCAGATCTGTGCCCTGTGTGACACGAACAATCTTCATATCGGTGGTATGCGTGGTCTTGTCGTCAAATGCCACTATCATGCAGCCTGACATGATTAGCACTACATCTCAAGAAAGTAAGTGGTCTCGACGTACCTGGTATGTACAGAAACTGAGCATCGATTTCGAGCGCCCGTGCAGTGACCTTCAAATAGTCTTCCAGTCGATGTGTTGGGGCACCGAAGAGCATCAGGGTGCGGCAGAGCTTGATGACAAACTTTTGTCGTTGCAAGACATCTGCAATCGCCATGGTGATCTGCAGTTCCGCATCGATGCGCGGTCGATGAAAGGACTGACGGACGGCGCCGACCAGGCCGCCGGAATGTTTTCTCATTTTTGCCAAGCTCGGTCGTTGATTGTGCTCGAGATCGGCCAGAGACACCGAGGAACTGTTACGCGAATGTGTGCCAAGCCCACCAACTGTCCCGAGTGATTGTCCAGCACCCAATAAAGCTACGAGTGATGTGTTTGATTGTGAATTGCGCTGATGCCATTTTGGAGTCGTAGTCCCGGAAGAGGATCCCCCGGTATGCCGTGATGCAGACGGAGGTTGTTGATAGACCGCTGAGTTATATAATTGCATGAGATTGGACAGGACACCACCACGAGAACTTCCTTTCTTTTTGGCGAGGTCGCCATCAAGTATTTCGAGTTGATCGTTGAAGCCCATACGAGACTCTGAATCCGTCGCGCTCACGAAGGAGTTTCGTCGCGAGTTGTCGGCACTCGCGACATTCCTCTCGTTCCGTTTGCCATGCTCGTGCTGAATCGTGTGCGCACGCACGAGTTTATAGGCCTCCATGTTCAGCTTTCTGTGTTCATCAGTCAGGTCGGGTGGCAAGAGTTCGTGCTCGGAACCAAACTTGGACTCGGATGTGTTCCTTGATGCGGCCGTCAAGTCCGGCGTGACATGATCGGAAACATTGTTATAATGGTTGGGCACGGCATTGGAAAACATCCCAACCATGCCCTCTGCTGGAGTGCCTGGAGTCGAGGGTTGGCGCACCAAGGCACTCGTGCCTCGATTCGTAGTTGATCGAGCAGGTGCGAGCTCGAGATTTGTCGGGGGCAGTTGTATCATAGGGATATCGCCTTTCTTGCTGCGACGGTCAGCAAGACCCCCATGCGTGACTTCTGCGCCTGGATTGGCAAGGAAAGGATCTGCTTCGTTCTCGTAATAGCGGGCTGGTATGGCAGAGACCGGCAGGAGATTGGGCGAAGCTGTCGGCCGTGAGTTGGAAGACGTCTTGATTTTGCCAGTCTTTTTGAATGGAGTGACAGTGACATCCGACGAATCTTCCTCTGCATCCTCCGGCAAGAAGAAGAGTGACCGACCGGTGCTTTCATTTTGTGGAGTCGGAGTCTTGGTCACTCGTACAGGTTTTCCATCATAACTTGATGCGGCATCACCGACACGGTAATGCTCCGTGAACGGGTGCACTTGACGGTCAACGCTGACATTCAGTGCTTCGTTTCCTTGCTCCTTGTTGAAATGAACGTTCTTCTTCTTATCCTTGAACCTGCCGGGCAAATCAGTGGAGCTGCTCTCCCTCGAGCTCTCCAAAGACATCTACTAGGCACGAAGCGAATCAGGGCTGATGCACAACTCGATCTCTCGTCAGAATGTCCTCTTTCTCGCCGGACTTTTGGTTGAATGTCCTGTTGGAGACTCTTGCGAGCAAGTCGACAAGCTGTACTTTTGGTAGCGAAATGATCGGCAATTGTCGTCAGTATAATTCGAGCTCCATTGGTCAGGATAGGAACCAGGTCGTGACTTCCAATTCGAATGAGTCAATAAGGAGAACTGCAGGCTATGGCATGGACTGACGCGGTATAATGTCGCGTAAGAGCTGAAGCTGCAGTTCTGATATGCGAGGAAAGCGCCTTGCAGTCACCTGCTCACGCACCGGAGATGTGATCCACGGGCGTGGCTGCCACTCCTGCCAACCGGGAAGGCGCCGTGCTTCATCTACCAATAGACTGTCGACGCTTCGAGCGTGATCTCACACAAATGTTATTGCTCGGGAAAGTTTTCCGCATCAGGCCCATCGGCAGGTTCATCACCAGTCTCGGACGAATCCAATTGGATGGCAAAGCCAATCCCACACTTTGGCGGATCCTCCCAGCTGAGGCTACAGGTATCGTCTGTGAACATTCCAAGATTCAGTCCAGGCTGTTTCGGAGAATTGGAGCGTTCGACTTGTGCCGACATTATTCACTCCGTGTCTATGAATCTGTCGGCCATGATTCTGATTTACAAACTAAGCTACAAGAAATCTACTAGCCCGATCCAAGCTCACGCCCATGCTCAAATGTCCACGAGCTGCAATGTCTGCATACATGTTATTAATTACATGTGCCGATAGAGGATGCGAAAGACTCTCGTCAATTGTGATACGTTGAAAAGACTTACTGCCAGGTTAGGAGGTAGTCAAGCCGGACGCTTTCGATTGCGATGTTTTTGTATTCCCTCTTGAATCTTGGTGAGTCGCCAGGTACAGCCGTCTTCAAATTGGCAGATGGAGCACTTGTATGCTTCCTCTATAGGCACGCCACGAGCCTCGCGCCTGCCATCCCACCACGCCAGAATGCTGTCCAGCCTGTCCTGCATCCATGGTCGATCCAATTCGAAGGACTTTGCAATAATTGGTTCGCCCGAACCTTGGTGAATGTAGTTGATCATCATGGTAGAGCTCAAGTGAGGCTCAAGATGCCTGAGCTTCGGCTGCAAGAGTGACCACAGACCAGCAATGTTGTTACGACTGATCACATCTGCTACCTCAATTTCGGAAGTTGCACCAGAGTTCTGTATTGCCTGACTCAGGAAATTGTCCGAAAAGCTTCTGTCGGCGGAAAGCGACTCCCTGGCAAGGAGAGTAATGAGATCTAAGCCGTGCATTTCCGACAGAAGTCTCCAATATGTCATCAATTGCAATTTCGTCTGGTCGACTTGGGAAGTCGCAGGCTGAGACCTCGAGACTCTTGTCTTGTGATCGCTGAGAATCAGGCTTCCAGCCTTGATGTCGAGCTTGCGCTTCAGGTATGTGGCCAAGGCTCTTTCTTCGTTGCTAGGTTTTACGCTGTCGTCGAGTCTGACTTGGTCGATGATTCCACTCACAAATGTATCGCCTACAAAGCCCATGACAGGGAGTTCACGAGTCATGCCCTGCTGCTCAATTTCCGCCAGTCCTGTCAAAATATTGAGGAGACGAAGGCCGAACTTTTCTTCCGGAATCTTGTCGTCGAGCTCGAAAGCAACGATATTATGTACTTCCTTCTCCAGTTTGCTGTGCACTTCATGACCAACTTTCATTGCCTTGGTCCGACGACGTTTGCCACCCTTCTCCAGATCATATTGGAATTGTACTTCACACCATGCCGGTCCAACCAGATCTGTAACACTTAATCGCTTATGCTTTGAACGAAAACGTTCGAGGGGTGATTGTGCAGTCAAATTTCTTTCGTATTCATAACTGAGAATATCCTCCCGCGTGATCTTGTCACGATCTACCAATTCTGTTAATTTATGTTCAAGATTGGACGTGATTGTACCTACGTACCACTCTCCAATAGCTCTGTAGACTGAATGATCTCGCTGAAGTCGTCGCTGAGTTGATTCTTTGGCCTGTCCAGCTGCAAACTGCTTGTAGCCCTGAAGGGACCCGGCTCAGGCTCATGTGCCGGTTTCGGTAGCTCAGTTATCAGTGGTCCTTGCAGAGAATCGACGATGGAACACAATACATGTGCATCCTCCTCGGTGTCAGTTAGGCCATAATCATCATCCTCGTCTTCATTGCAGAGCTCGAGAGAAGTGGCATTCAAGGCACTCATGATGCAATCAGGTCGACCCCACGAACGGAACGCGCAGAGTAAGTACAAACCGGGACGCGCCGTGTGTCATGCATCCTTCTACGATATGGAATGACCCCAGAATTACGATACCCGCGGACTATGCAAAGGTGGTAGACACCGAGTATCCTACACCCTCAAACAGTGACCTATCTTGAAGCAGTTTGCTAGCGGCACAATCGGAATCTGCGCTCACATGCTTCGATTCTCCACAATCGCAACGCGACCAACACACAAAGCACTCCACAACCTTGGAACGGTCTTCCTCTGCATGCATGCATATGGAGACAACCGTTCCACACACTCACCCACGTTACTGGCCTGGTAGAAGGCATGACTGATGTCGACTTCCCGCAGTCGTTGCGAGGCTTTCGGGGGGCTCGACTCATGAATTTTCCAAGCATGTGCAACGACAAGCCTTGCACATCCACCACCATGGCAAGCTGGAAGTAAGTCAATCAAGCCGTGGAAAGGGAACGAGCAGCACACAAGGACTAATCAATCACATGATGGTCATAAAGCATAGAATCTAGCATAGTGTTCACGACCGTAGGGGAAGGTACGAGATTGGCTCAGCTGAGGCGAGTTCAAATGCCAATTTCGACGAGATGTGAAGACCAAGGAACAGACTAGAAACGCTGAGAAGAATGCATACGATACATGCTGCATTCGCGACAAGCTTCGGATGCTGGCATAGCTGAGAAGCATACGCTATCATCTGGGCAGGAGCCGCTCATCAGCAAGGCAGATATGTATGTAGCTGCCTATCTGGAGCAGACAGGCTGGGATCCCATGGCCAAGGGAGAGTAGCTGAGGTACTTTAGTGGAGGGGGAATAGGTGCGAGCGGGCTCGCGGGAGATTGAGATTGGCTCCAAATAAGTTTCCGCGTCCACGCACGCAACCTGCAAGTTGTGCTTGAGCAGCCGTTTCCAATCTCCCGTCTGGCTGTTTGTCTCTCTGCGCTTGTCTCTCTCTGTCTGTCTCGTCTCGTCTCGTCTCTGCTCTGTCTCGCTCGCTCTCACTGCTTTCATTCCGTTTTGCCAAGTCGCTCCTACACAAGCAACCTCTTGTGCCCATCGCTCCCACGCACTCTTGTCCGTGACGACATTGTCAGTCTGTGTTTCCCATCGATCCGGCTGGTGCTCATCGACTCGACGAAATATTACTGTGCCGTCTTCGCGACGTCTTGCGCGTCAAGCGACAGCTCGAATCAATATATTTCGCATAGTCTCATTCTTACTCTTCTCTTGACGGTCACGAACTCGGCAAGCCTACCCGAAGAGCTGCTCCCGTACGGTACAAGATAGACGAGACGAAACGCTTGTTTGCGGACTCGGGCTATACGTCTCTTGGTGGTTACCATCATTTGAATGGCTAGCACTGTGAGTCGCAACATTGTCTCTGAACCATCTGCAACCGAAGGTCTAAGCTCGTGGTGGGCCAAATTCAAATCCAAGCCCACGAAAAAGGAACCTGAGGCTCTTCGAGGCAAGAACAGATTTGAGTTGTGCCACGACTATCGCTAACAATTTCAGGAATATTTAGTGTACCTCTGCACGAGAGCATCGTCTATGCAAACGTCGCAATTTCGCTTTATAATGACGACGGACAAACTTTCATCTATGGGTACATTCCCATAGTCGTCGCGAAGTGTGGTCTGTATCTCAAAGACAACGCAACGGAGACGGAAGGTATTTTTCGTCTCAGTGGAAGTGCCAAACGAATCAAGGACTTGCAGGCCATCTTCGACCAGCCTCCCAAATACGGCAAGGGTCTCGATTGGACTGGCTTCACAGTTCATGATGCTGCCAATATTCTCAGGAGATATTTGAATCATTTACCGGATCCCATTATTCCTTACGGATGGTATGATTCATTCCGAGAACCGTTAAAGAACAACTGGCCCACCGAAAAGGTCATCGTAAGGATGCAAGAGTTAGTTGCCTCCCTGCCACCACTCAATCGTCAGCTGCTGCTCTATATTCTAGACTTGCTTGCCGTTTTCGCGTCGAAGTCAGACATAAATCGTATGACTTCGGAGAATCTGTCTGCAATATTTCAACCCGGTCTGATCACGCACCCACGCGATGATATGGCTCCCCAGGAATACAAGTTATCTCAAGAAGTTCTCGTCTTTCTCATCGACAATCAATCCCATTTCCTCCTCGATTCTTTGTGCTCGCCCGCGAAAGAGCACACACCCGCATCATCGACCCAAACGAAGACTAACATCTCGCGTCGGAGAACACTACAGGCTCCAAGACGCTCTCCGACGATACAGCAACGTCCGCAAGGCGAGACTAACTCGAATTCATCTCCTGTTCAGAAAAATGCTCTTTCGACGGTGTCTGCCTCAACAAGTCGTTCGGGCACCCTGTCCCGATCAAACACAGTCCCGACAAAAAGAAACGCACCAGGGATCTCGGCGACCACGAACCCAACTCCTCGTCATGTGTCGACCCCTTTCATGGGCCGCACTTCTCCCGCCCTCGGCAATGGTCCCGCGAGCACGGAACAGACCACATCCCCTGCACAAAGCACGCAGCCTACTGGACCGCCACCTGTGCTTGAATTAGCTCCGTCGCATGAGGCAACTCGATCTGCACCCATCAACCAGTCTCTGAGCAACAGTCCTAATGGGGTCCCTATTGCACGTCAGGCTGATGCCTCGAGCTCTCGACGTGGTTCACAAAACTCGTCTCTAGTGGCCACTGAGTCTGAGTTTAGCATTCTCAGTGCACGGAAAGCGGTACATGATCCACAAACACAGCACCCCAGTGGTGCAACGAAGTCTGCGGCCATGAGACCCGTGAGTATAGTGGCTGCGTCTTCGCCGGTTGTCGACAAGTCCAGCCAGAAGCAACATTTCAAAACAACGAGTTCGAGTCCGTCGAAATTTTCCAATTTGTTCAAGAAGAAGCCTCGAAAGCAAAGCATATCAAGCACGAGCGAAGCTGGAAGTCGACGTGATCTTGACAAGTAGTCCGAGTGGGTGAAGAGAGCCGTCGAGCATTTTAGCAGGGCACCGACTCGATGAGGGGATCCTGAAGCGAATCGTGATTTTACATGAAATCGTCAAAGCACATGGCACAAGCTGATATACACAAGAAGTACAAAATAATGCCTAATCTATAGCTAGTATACCTTTGCCAGTTTAGCCACAGCCATGATTCAGTGGGAGTCGAGCCCACAACTAACTTAATGCAAGATGAAAGACAAATATAATTGATCGTGCCTACATCTTGAATCTACTCGCTGGCTATCGACTGCAGCTGCAGTCGAATCGGCGGTATGACACTGAGTTGTCACACCGTGATGCAGATATGTAATCCTAGGAAATTCTAGCGAAACACAATGTGCTTGCGACTGCTGGCTCAGCTGCCTGTGCTGGGAGAGTTGTGCATGGACAAGTATAGTGCAACTAGTACTCTGCACGGCTGCTGCTGAGATTCCACCGATTCATACAAATTGCACGGCAGTACATTCATGCGTAGTTGTAGGCGTACGTATGAGCGTGGACATCAGCTGCAACAAGTCGCGGTAAGCACTACTATACATGTTCTAAATCGCAGACACGACGATGCAAAAGCTTCTAGAATTTCATGTCGCATGCCAAACACGTGATTCGAGCATACCTACTTCGCGGCCGATACATAGGCAGGTAAGCAAGCAGACAAACAGGGCAGGGATACGTTGGTGTAAATTTCGTTGAAGCAAGCCGCAGAGCAGCTGGAGCTAAACTTAGACGGCAGCAATTGTAGTCGGAGTCTTGCCGGCAACTGCAGCTGAGTGTCCACGGGTAGCCCAATATAGCTTCCAAGGTTGTTTCCCAGCAACGGTCTAGAAAGTGATTGGCTCCATCTACTGTAGGTACCTAACGGGGGCACACGCGCCAAGCGCCTCGATCGTCCTCTCCGATTAAACCGCACCGATGCTGCTACTCTGCACGGTCCGTCTAGCCAGCCATGAAATAAGAAGCAACAGGCGCAACGGAACTGATTACCTACCTGCAGTGAGATCAGCAGCACGCCCGCTCGCCGCCCGCTGCTGCTGCTGCTGCTGCTGCTGCTGCCGCACGGGCAAGCGGAACATATATGCATGCACAAGACACGAAAATAGTCTGCTTCGTCATGCAGCTTGAAAAATTATCGCCTTGGCTGGAGGCTAAAAATCTGATCAGCCTTTACAGAGCTGTCCCAGACCCTAGACCAGCCAGTCGCTTGTGAAGTGTCAGCAGAGTCGAGGCACGATTGCTGATACGAGCTATCTATCAGGTGCTGCTGCTGCTGCTGTTTTACGATGAGTGTCTGGCATGCGCAGTGGCAAGCAGTGCAGGAAGGGAGGTTGCAATTGGCTCAGATGCTTCCCTGCACCAGCCACAACCATGACAGACGCCCAGCCCACGCCACGTCCACGGCGTGAGGGAGTTCCACGAGACGAGTCAGCAGCTCATCGGGAGCCAAGGCGGAGAAGACGTGCTGCAAATTGTGTTTTCTGTATGTGTGAATGATGTGGGTGGATCGAGGTTCCTGCATCAAACTCGCGTCAAGCCCTTTGCCTAGCTGCCTTCCATCCGAGGAAAGAAGGACCTTTGTGGCCAGAGTCACACACTCTTCGTGTCACTCTCACTCTGCTCACTTGACCGGAGTAGAGATCTCCGCGGCTGCATGGCGTGAGCACATTATGCTCGAGGGCCACAGCTGCTCGTAACTGTGCAGAAGGCTAATCTTGGAGTCCCACGCTCGATATTTCCTGTGCTCTCCCTCGATTGGCAGATACCATCGACATCTGCCCGACTTGGACCTTCTGCAGTGCGACCAGCTGCAGTCTCCTGTCACCGAGATAGCACCTGCTCGAGTTCTTGGAAACCACGTTAGCACCTGCAACGTTCCTTCCATCCAACAATCCCGTCTTCATAAAAAACCTCGAGATGAATCGAGTACTTGCGGAATCAATCATGCTCCTCGGTCTGCTCTTCATATGCTCGGCACAAGTCATAGCACAAGCCGATGCCTTGACTTTGGCACAACCACAGCTGGGATCCATGGTTCGTTCTGCGTTGGAAAAGTCCCAAATAGTGTGTAATTGACATGTCATTTAGGTGCACAAGTTACTACACAACGGCAATGCTCCATGTAGACAATTCGAGAGCTTGACCTCGGACTCGCCCAACTTGGCAGACTACAAAGATTTACTTCAAAAGGTCGTACTAAAACGTCAAATGGACAATTCTTCGGACATAACGACATCGATGAGAGTCACTCCATCGCCGGTCCGCTCTACCAACGCCGTGGTTCCCATTACTACCTCTCAATCGAGCTCGAGCACGACAATTCCGGCTTCGGTAACACTGGCGACAATCTCATCATCAAGAGTAGTCACAACGGCCAGCTCTCTTCCACCCCGACCGAGCACAACTTTGAGAACTACAACTATCATTCCCACGACCACTTCCACTGCACAAGCTGTTGCTGCTCCGGTGGCAGTCGCAAGTACAGATGTTACGGTGGTCTCCGCGCTTCCGACAACAGTTCAGACACCACAATCTACGGTGGTGTCCCTCATAATGACAAGTTCAGCAACGGCTATGGCTTCCAGCCTTGATGCGGTATCATCTCTGGCGTCTATAAGTCGACCAGTGTCTCCTTCTGGAGTTGCTGCAGCTTTAAGCACGTCGACTTCATTGGTAGTAGTAGCTGGCGCCAATGGACCCACCACAAATACAGTTTCAGTTCTCGTGTGGGTAGCGACAGCGACCCCGACCGCCGCAAATACCATACAGCCAGCACTTCAGTCTGGAAGCAAACAAGCTGTACAGATGATGAGTTCATGGACTCTTTATATGACGTCGTTCATCCTGGCTTCGGCTGTGCTCCTTGCAATCTGAGCGATATTATTTAAGCACTTGCTCGGGGTCCTACGCTACGAAGAACATATCAGTCAATAATGTTCGTGGTCTAGCACACATTCGGCACGTTGAGTCAATTCATGTCAGCACCCCAGCAAACAATTTTTTATCGCCTCCTTTTACAGTTGTAGCGACGTGTCCCATGACAATTGGGACGATAATGACAAGCATTGCCCAATATTGGGACTTGTACAAATGTGGATTTAGCGCTGGCTTGGTCCAACTTGTTATGCATACAAACACTCGGACCTCATCAAGTATCAAGCATAGCACACAGACAGTCTTATTCTAGTCTATACGATCAAATTCAATCCTTACGTGCACCAAATCTGGCCCTGGGCTCGGATATAGGTCAGAAAGCACAACAATGGATAGCGATGGATTCGAACCATGTTTTTCACGTGTTGGAAATTTAGCCGAGGTGATCAGGTCATTGAGCCGAAATTGGGATTCCCACATTCAGCCTGTTGGTCTCCTCCAAGTAGGAACTCCTTTGCCCCGAAGTTCCAAATCCTCGCCCGAGTTTCTTTCGTACCTACCATTCATCAACACACTTTGCATTAGTCCTTTTGTTTTTTTAACACATAGTCAATACAGACTTGATTGTTCTAGATAATCGTCTCACACTACTTGTCCCACCAAGTAGTATAAGAGTTTGCCCATCACGTAAGGAGCGCACCACATTTGCTTTCATGAAGTCAAAAACCCTTCTCTTCTTTTGGGCTGGGGGACTTCAGGAGTGCAATGACATTGAAAGGGATTGAATAGTCTGACGGAATGATTTAGGTTTGGAACTAGCTTGCCGAGTTCACACCACCCTTACAACAGTAAATCGTCCGGCTCAAGCCAGTATCAACGCATTTCGCCAAAGTAAATCTTCATCGACAAAATGGCTCCACACGCAACAAACACTGAATCCTTTTCCAATGGATCCGCTACTTCTGCAGGTATGACGACTTTGTGTGTTTGTGTGCGTGTCGACTTGATTTCTGACCCATTGATTAGCAGCTGTAGCACCCAAGATTGATGTCAAGAGTGACAAGACTCGAGTCGAGAATGGACACATTCTCACTGACTATGTCTATGAGAACTCGGTTGTCAAGAAGGTTGGTGACAAGTATGAGGTCACACCTACCAAGACAAACATCCAATTCAAGACCAACACCAAAGTCCCAAAGACTGGTCTGATGATGGTCGGACTTGGTGGTAACAATGGTAGCACCATGACCGCTGTCGTCCATGCCAACCGACGAAACGTCGAGTTCCAGACTCGACGAGGTCCGGTCAAGTCGAACTACTACGGTTCCGTCACTCAGGCTGCCACCGTCAAGATTGGTGTTGACGACAAGGGTGAGGACTTTTACGTTCCTTTCAACGAGGTCTTGCCAATGGTCAACCCAAGTGACCTTGTCATTGGAGGTTGGGACATCAGCAGCACCAACCTTGCTGAGGCCATGAAGCGATCGCAAGTGCTCGAGTATGATCTCCAGCGACAAGTCGCTAAGGAGTTGGCTCAGTACGTGCCATTGCCTTCCATCTACTACCCAGACTTCATCGCTGCCAACCAAGGTGAACGGGCTGACAATGTCGTCCCAGGATCCGACAAGTGGGCACACGTCGAGCACATCCAGAAGGACATGCGAGAGTTCAAGGAGAAGCACGGGCTCGAGAAGATCATCGTCATGTGGACTGCCAACACTGAGCGATATGCATCCATTCTTGAGGGTGTCAACGACACTGCTGACAACTTGATCAAGAGCATCAAGGCTTCTCACGAGGAGATTGCTCCATCGACCATCTTCGCCGTCGCTTGTATTCTTGAAGGCATTCCATTCATCAACGGATCACCACAAAACACCTTTGTTCCGGGTGCTTTGCAATTGGCTGAGAAGCACGAGTCGTTCATTGGAGGTGACGACTTCAAGTCTGGTCAGACTAAGCTCAAGTCTGTCTTGGCTCAGTTCTTGGTTGATGCAGGAATCCGCCCAGTCTCGATTGCGTCCTACAACCATTTGGGAAACAACGATGGATACAACTTGTCTGCACCAGCACAATTCCGATCGAAAGAGATTTCGAAGGCATCCGTGGTTGACGACATCATTGCCTCGAACCAGATTCTCTACAACGAGGAGAAGGGAAAGAAGGTCGACCACGCAATTGTCATCAAGTATATGCCAGCTGTCGGCGACACCAAGATTGCCATGGACTCCTACGAGTCCGAAATCTTGATGGGTGGTCGTAACACCATCACGGTCAACACCGTCTGCGAGGACTCTCTACTGGCCACACCTCTAATCATCGACTTGGTCGTGGTCGCTGAATTGTTCTCTCGAGTGCAATACAAGGCTGAGAAGGACTCTGACTTTTCTTCCTTCCATGCAGTCCTCACTGTGCTCAGTTATTGGTTGAAGGGTAAGACATCTTCTTGCTGGTGACATATCCATGCTAACATTAAATAGCTCCTCTGCACAAGCCAGAGCACGAAGCCATCAATGGACTCAACAAGCAGCGACAGGCATTGGAGAACCTCATGCGCGGCTTCATTGGTCTCCCACCAAACAACGACATGAGAATCGAGCTGATTGCCAACCTCAAGTAGAGTTGCGTTGCGTGTATGATTGCGTAGTCTGAAAAAGTCCCAGCTAGTCTGGAAGTTGAGTATCCGAATGCATCATTCGAAGCCTCATTTTGACATGTGCTTTTTTGTTTGCTCTCGTTGTGGATTCGTTGCTGTTATGTACGACAACGTGGTGGTCGGTCTGGGCGGTGTTGTACATATACATCGCTTATAGGGACAGCTTGCTTGATTCTTTCTGATCTCATGCTTACCAGGTCTGACAGAGTCCAGATGGATTTGAGCTACCCGGCGGCTTACCGTACCTGCCCGATTGGGAGATCGTCCCTCCGAGCAGATCACTTCATTGCAAGCTCGAGATCACGTGCATCAGGCGTTCTTGACCCCTTTGCTTGATTGGCGGGTCTCTCTGGCTCTGCCTGCAGGCAGTTCTGCCTGTCTGATTGTGCCTGTCTGGTCTGTCTGGTCTGTCTGGGCTGGTCTGTCTGATTTTGATCTGCCTGCCAGTTGCTTGTTTGCCCATTTCACCTCCCGCGCGCGCTCGGTTGTCTCACATCATCAGTCCGATCCATTCTTGTCTTGCCTGCCACCAGAATTTCCACTTTTCCCTTGCACCCAACTTCCCTGCCTTTTCTTCCTGTAGTCCTTGCTGCTCTGCCTTTAAAACTTCTGTGCAAGCTTCAGGCAAGAATAGGATTCACAGGTCTTGACTCGATTTGTAAGAGTTCTTTTGTGTGATCTGTCCCGTACAAGTCTTATCACATAATAGACCGCTGTTCCTGAAAGTTATGGCGTCATCAAAACCATCTTTCACTCGAGGTGCATCAACACGATCACTCAAGGGAGAAGAGAATACGACCTTCACCAATGATGTTGACGGAGATTCCGCTCTCGATACCACTACAGAAGAGCTTGCAAGGACGAGCCTGAAAAGCAACAATAATGGTCCAATCAAACGTCCTACCATGGAGCGCAGACGGTCCTCCAGAAAATCAATCTCAGCCGAGATTGAGCACGCCAGACGTATTGTTGACTTTGGCGAGGATGTCGATGACGAAGGTATCGCCAGCGACGAAGATAGTGGGGACGACTCTCCCGAAGTGCCATATGCTTTCGCATTCGACATTGACGGCGTGTTGCTGCGTGGAGGTACTCCTATCCCAGAGGCAATTGAGGCCATGGCAATCTTGAATGGAAAGAATGAGCGAAACCTGAAAATACCGTACATCTTCATCACGAATGGAGGCGGCAAGTTGGAGGATGCTCGTTGCAAGGAGCTCGCCGAGAAATTGGAAGTCGAGTGTTCGATCGCACAGTTCATCCAGAGTCACACACCTTTCGTGAGTCGCTGTAGATCGCAGTCTCGAGAGATACTAATACTGCTTAGCGAGGAATGGTGGAAAAGTTCCATACTGTGCTCGTCGTTGGTGGTGAAGGTCATATCTGCAGAGATGTCGCTGAGTCGTATGGCTTCAAGGATGTCGTCATTCCTGGGGACATCATCTGCTGGGACGAATCAGTCGTGCCGTTCCGTACATTGACTGAAGAAGAGAAATCGCACTGCCGACCACGAGACTTCAGTAAGACCAAGATTGATGCCATCTTTGTGTTTGCCGACTCTCGAGACTGGGCTGGCGACCAGCAAATCATCCTGGATCTACTCACCTCCAAGGGCGGTGTCATGGGCACCCGCTCGACGACCTTCGAGGAAGGCCCTCCAATCTTCTTCTCCAATCCGGATATCCTCTGGGCCACACCCAACGTACTCCCACGTTATGGTATGGGTGCATTGAGAATGGTAAGACAAGGTCCACATTCGACAATACTGGTTGCTAAGATTACAGTGCATCGAGGCTCTCTACAAAGAAGCTACAAATGGAAAGCCATTCAAGTGTACTCAATTGGGCAAACCTGTAAGCACCTTCTCAAAGTCCACGATTTAGTAGAGTCTGACGCGAGGTAGTATAACGCGACCTATGAATATGCAACCAGGGTTCTGACCGAGTGGCGAGCACTCGAGCACGGCATTGATGAACCACCAAGGGCAATCTACATGGTGGGAGACAACCCGGAATCAGACATTCGAGGCGCCAACCTGCACGGATGGGACTCTATTCTGGTCAGGACGGGAGTCTACAAGGACGAGCACGGTGATCCAAAGTACAAGCCCACCACCATCACGGACAACGTGTTGACTGGTGTGCGATGGGCCATTGATCGAGAGCAAAAGAGGGGTGGTTTCTAGATGGATATCCCTTCCGATGTCATGCATATTAGCACGTATCGGTGCTTCGGCGCTTTTGACCTTGACGCAAATTTTTAGACTCTTGACGACAAAGGCATATTCATGTCATAGTGAAGGCTGGGGGTTCATGGTGTAGCGTAGAAATTTTACTTGATCTTGGTCATGCGCAAATGTTTGTGTAATGTCATGCGGATCATCGCCATAGACAAGACACGTTTATCAATGTTTTTTTTATTGGAAATATACACAATCAATCTATATTTTTCGGTCATTTTGATGCGCGTCATGTCGTGATGAAAAGATGTCATTAAATTGTTCTCGTACTTTTTTTGAAAACTCTAACCGTGATACGTCGACTGCCATTGCTGTGAAAATAGTGTACAAATGATGAAAGAAAAAGGGGATGAGAAAAAGGGGTTGGAGGAAAGCGGGATGATGGGGACTAGAAGGAAGGATACTGTCGTCCATCGAGTCGTTGGGCGGCATGACAATGGACATGATATCGGGCGTCATTGTTCCGCGACGCGAGACACTCGCCCTCGATGCCCTCCCCGCATACGGCGCACAAGCTACCGCTCAAAAGATGGTAGTGGTGCGCGCAGTATGGTCGATCGTTCAGCACGTAGAATTGTCCGTCTGGAAATCCCCTTTGCCGACACCCACCCTCTTCTGCTATAGTGGAAGATAGGGATGAGGACGACCCGGGACAGGTGAAGCATGATTTGTGGTATTTTCCGGATAATTTGCCGTCTGCTGAAGAGATGGTTTTCCCAGATGTGATGGGCAACAAACACGCGCGACAGTACGTCGTCGTCGTCGCGGAAGAGGAAGAGTCTTTACTGTTGCTGGTCCCGGTGGCGGTAGAGCGAGACTTGTGATGGCTGGGTTTGATGGCGCGACTGCTGCTGCTGCCACTGCCCTTGGACGAGGTCGTCTCTTTCGATTGCAATGAGGCCGGGCTGCCGAGCGCCGCAACTGCTTTGACGGGACGGACAGTCACCATTGCATCACGGTCGTCGTCGTCGTCGTCAATGTCGTGCATGAAAGGTTCCGCCGGCACGACGGGGGAGTAATTCGACGATGGACTGGCCTCCACATTCGCAAAGGTGGATTTCGGGACTTGGAGCTGGTCGATTGAGGAGCCAATGTCCTCCAACAGACGATCGAAGCTGCCGGTCGTGGTCGACCGTGGCAGTGTGGCCGTCGTTGTTGTTGCCGCGGCGACGGCAGGTGCGCGAGACGCATATGCTTTGGCATGTCCATAGTCCTTCAACGTCGGCGTCATCTCACTGCCATAGTCCTGCGGTGTAGGAGTGTGCGCCTGTGCGCGATGTGGTTGCTGCTGCTGCTGCTGCTGCTGCTGCTGCTGCTGCTGCTGCTGCTGGTCGCGCGGCTTTTGCTGGTAGCCCACCTCTGAGGATGGTGGCGAAGACACGGAAGAGCGCGCACTAAACAGGCTCGCATTCGTGAGCACCGTGCCCAGCGAAGAACTGGTCTCGTTGCGGGCGTGCGTCTTGTTTCGATCGCTTCGCGAATGTGTGACGTTGATGGCTGGTGGGTAATGAGGATTGCGCAGACTTGCAGAGTTTGGTGGGGACGGTGCCCTTGCCGACGCAGGTGGATCAGTCCTACTTCTCATGGCTCGATGATCGCCACGCTGCTCTGGCCGGTTCAGTGATTCGGCAGCCCTATTGCTCGACGTTTGAGCTGGTCGTGCCTGTCGGGCCGCCAGAGCTCTGGCATTCTCTGCCGTACGAGCTCGGACCTGGTCTAGCGGATCTTGCCTTTGTGGTAACGGACGATGGTTTCTCCCCGCGGAATACTCGTCGTCGTTGGAGCGACTGGACATGACCGAGCCTGCCGAACGACTCGGCCGTGATTCATTCCTGCTGTATGTGCTACTCTTTATCGAGCCCACGTCGTCGTAGCCTTCATCCTCCCAATCGTGGTCCACCGCGCCATATGATCGGCCTGCCTTGGACTTTTTGCCATTCGACCTGGTCTGGACTGCTGCAGCTACATCTGCAGGGACGAATCGTGCCGGATCCAGCTTGGAACTGACGTGGTGAAATGGTCCATCGTCCGTCGGTGACAGTGAGGTGGCAAAAGTCTCTTCATGCTGCTGACGCGAGCTCTCGACTGATCTCTTGGACTGGAGAGATCTGTTGGAGTGGTTGGATGTGATTGAGCGAGCATCATCGGCATGCCGATGCAGGGCGGGATCCTTCAGTCGCGGAGGTGCCTGTCTGCGACGGCTGCCCTGTGCATCGTCGACTCTGATGGGTACCATGGTCGCCCTCGGGTCGTAGGTCTGTATGGGACCAGATCGAGATTGCTGTGTTGGGCGCTGCAGTCCGCTCGAGCCAAGTACGCCAGCCTTGAGGTTTTGAATCTTGCCGAGGACGGCGTTCGAGTTGCTTGCAGGGAAATAGGAGGACGGAGGTTCGCTAGCTGGCATTGATGCAGCCTGCCGTGATGTCTGTTCCTTCGTGTCGTTGCGCCGCAGATTCGTGGCAGAGTTGAACAAGCCGCGGTCGTAACGAGCATCCGTCGTTGTCGTCGTGCGCTCGCGCGTACCACGCTGCCCTTCGTGCTGGGCCGACGTCGGCGATTCTGCAATCGTGCCCATACCCTTGCCTATGCCCAAGCCTGTGCGACTGCAGACGTGACTGGACATGTCGTTGAGCGATATTGTCGCGCTGCATTTCGAGCACTTGACGGTCGGCAGGATCTGCGATATGCGCATAGAATCCACCGCCATGCGTGTACCACGGTGAGACGCGTCGTCGTCGTCGTCCTTCTTGCTCAAAAGTCTATATTCCGGAGATTAAAAGCAAGCAGGAGAATTTTGGCCGATGTAGCGTGGGTCGTTTCAGCTTGTGTCGGAGGTTTGTCTCTTCAGTCTTGCTCAGATTACCGATTAATTGCGCCTATACCGTGATTGAGATGATGTCTGTCGTGTCGCAATAGAAAAGCTGGCGCGTATGTAGAGCGCCTGATTGAATGTAGTGCTGGTCGGAAAAAAGGAGACTGGGATTATCGCGGGGAGGGTGAAGAGTGGATCGCCAGGACCCAGGTTCGCTGCAATTGAAAAAGGAGGGAAGAATGCAACTGGACGCGGCCAGATCAATGACCGACAAGATAGCAATCGATAGCCAAGAAATAGTCACGACGATGGAGAGTAGTGGTAGGAGCAGGTCAGAGGATGGTAGGAACAGGCAAAGAGGAGAGGCAGCAGCAGGAGGAGGAGCAATACCCAATTAGACAGAGAGCGATCAATCTAGCGAGAGAGAGAGAGAGAGAACGAGAGACAATGAGAGCAAGAGGGAAAGGAGAAACTGGGAAGCTGAAACGGCAAGGAGACGCGGGGGCGGGCGGGTGGCTTCCCGTCAGTTTCGCCTACCTCCGCCAATCAATTCGCGTGAACCTGCGAGACGCGTTGAAATGCACGCGAATCTCACTTTCCGTCTGATTCACGCGTCGCTGAGCTCCAGTCTCTCTAGTCAGTCAGTCAGTCAGTCAGTCAGTCAGTCATTGCACCTGCAACTGCTGCTGCTGCTGCTGCATGCTGATGCTCCGTCTCGGTACAAGTCTGATCTAGTCTCAGACAGGCGGTCCATTCGCCTTCTCTCTATTTCAGTTTCATTTCACTCTACACCCTTGCTGCAAAGACTGTAGTCAAGTGAATCTCGTTGCAGGCCACATACAGTTTTCGTGTGTCTCTTTGATTCCCTTTATCTATTCCATAGTCTCTTCTCTAGGTGATTTTGACTATTCATATCTGCTGTCAATCAATAATGACGGTCTAAAGTACAACTTTTCCAATCAAGTGAACGAGAGGAAAATGTCGTTTCTCAGAAAAAGAGACACGGCGGCGACAAGTCTCATCCCACAAGCAGAGGACGCGGAAAACACCTACGTGGCCAGACTCGCGCGCCAAGAAGCCGCCGACGACTGGCGCAACAAACCGCGGCACGAAAAACTCCGGCTCGCGCGCATCGAGCTGCGACGACGCAAGCAGCGGCAGCACCAACGTACCCGGTTCTGGCGACGTCCAGAGACTCTCTTCATTCTCGCACTCTCGGTCGCGGGATTCGTCTTGCTCCTCTTTCTCCTCCGTCATCGGGCCGCCCGTAGGCGACTCCCCGGCAATTATCATCACCATGAAGAGTCCTGGCTTCAGAGTGTCGAGGAGGTCTTGCACATCGTCTGATCCCTCAAGCACATATTCCCTATAGCTAGGGCTTTGTCATGCTGCACCCACTCTTCATTTTACCACACTACTGATCACTCTTTGATCAATCTTGACCGATCGGGACAAACAAGGTCATTTTGGACTTGTACGCACTCAGACGAGGCTCGAGCTTATAGTTTACACAGCAGGACATTGAAACGACCACGGATGAAGGAACAGAAGCATCAGCAGTATTCACAAATCTCGCTCTCTCATCCATCTTCTTTGTGCCACCTACCTGTTCGTGTTCTATTCTACATAGGCCGTCGGGAAGATGCCCGTCCGTCCATTGAGCTCTCCAGTCGACCAGCCATCGCCCTGATCCTCAATCGTCAGGCTGATCAAGTCACCCTCCACCAGGCTCAGCTCGTCCGGTCCTGCTCCCGTATAATCATACAGCGCGCGCACCTGCCTCTGCTTCTTCTGCGCAGACCGCTTCGGCGCGACTGCTGGTCCCTGCCGCCCGCCTGGCCCTCTGCCGGATGACGACGACGTACTCAGCGCACGTTCAGGAGTCGGCCTGCCTACCGCGGCAACAGCAGCAGAAGCTACCACTGGGACCGGATTCTTCACGTAGGCTGCAGGCACGAGACCTTGTCCCCTAGATCCTTTCACCTTGATCCAGCCGGATCCATCGTCGCCTTCCAGCACAGTTACAGTGTCTCCTTCGGCAATACTCAACTCTGCCGAGGTGGCTGCATCATAGGCATAGAGTACCTCCGTGCCGCTGGTGCTAGTGGGCGCCGCGCTTCCATTGGCAAAGCCAGCAGCAGGCGGAGGTGCCAGTGCCCTCCTCACAGGCATAGCGGATCTCGTTACCGGGGTAGTGGAAGGCGCGGATGACTTTGCCGATTCGTCATCAGAGTCGCTGTCAGAGTCGGATATCTGTGCTGGACGACTGCCTACACCATAGACACTGTTTGCCGTAGAATTCGATGTGTCCGTTCGTGAAATGCCGGGTCCTATGCCACTTTGCTCAGCCGTCTTCTTGTTTCCCTTTTCCTGTGTACAATTTGCCGGTACCTTCATTTGACAATTCTTGTGACAATTGTATGAACACGCCTTGCAGTGGTACCCCTTGCGGGACATACCCCAGATTGTACTGCCGCAAAAGTCGCATGTCGTGGGGATGGTGAATGAGGCGGATTTGAAGACGTGCTCTGTCATGCCACGATCTATATCACCTGCCACCTGCGTGATTGTGGCGACTTCAGTCGCTAGCTTGTTCCTCCTGGTATCTTCAGAAGATATCTCGATTTTTGACTTCAACAGGTTCATGATGACGTCCTCTATGCTACCTCTAGCTGGATCCGAAGCATAAGATGATTTGAGTTTGTTCAGACCATCAATCTCGTGCTGCTTATTGGTGACTGAAGTGGTCAATTCCTTTAGCGTCCTTCTCGATTTGGCCAGAGCATTCTGCAGGTAGATCTTCGAGGCGTCGTCCACGACAATTTCGGCAGTATCGTGCCAAATTGGACATGGCTCGAACACAAAAGCTGGGGGCTCAACAAAGTTTGATGTGTTATGCTGGATGAACATTACAGAGTCCAGATTTGGCTGATTGCGACTGATAGCCTCGATTGAAGCTCCGAGATGACCACCTTGTCTGATGAGACATGACTGCTCGAGCTGTGTAGCTTTCTGCCATATGATATTCAGCTTCTGCACTCGAATCTCATTGAGGTCTTGGAAGATGTCGAGAAGATTAGGTACATCTTCATGATAGTACTTAGTTTTGTGCGCATTAGAGGAATTGAGCGCGATGATGTAGCTATTCTTCATGTTGTTCATGTCTGCCATATTGGATTGTAACTGTCGATTGTGCTTTTTGTCCTGAGAGGCTTTCATTCGTTCCTTCTCAACACTGCCACACTGATCAAAGTATTTCTTCTGTACTTGTTTGAGATCTGTATAAGTCTGATCTCGCTCCTCGACTAGGTGCGTGTGATAGAATTCGCATCGTTTTCTATAGTCCTCCCATTTTATTGCGAGCGCTTTGATCTGTTCTGCTACTTGCATACGAAGTTCTTCGCTGTGTGCCGCTCTTTCATCGCCAAGCAGTTTTGTGTTGTCCAGGATTCGCGTCCATGTAGTGACAGATGCATTCTCCAGCGATCCTGGCGTCATAGTCGGAGCGTCCCCGACACTCAAGCTAGCTGTCTTCTTGGTTCGCTTTTCCTGAAATTTCTTTGCCAACGACTGAAGCTTCGTCCCATATTCTTTCTCGATCAGAGCTCTTTCGCGGTAGAACTCTTGCAGGTCATCGAGCCATTTTATACCATTGCCGAACCTACCACGATGTAAGCACGTATCAGATTGTGTACCCTATAACCTTACCAATTGTCAGTTGGCTTGTAGGCATCCTTGAGACTTTGACCAATGGTCGTGCCGCTCATGGACCACTTCTTATCTCGTTCAGATTCCACCAAGCGCAAACTGTCCAGATCAAGAGTAGATGGCAAGCACCCTAATGGCCTGCAAAAGTATCCAGGGAGAGAGATGAGACCAAGTGAGACTCGAGCGGCGTGGGATAGAAGCCTGTTGGCAGGACAAAGGCAAGACGAATCAAGACAGCCCCGGAGAACAGCTGCAACTCCGGAAAAGTGGAGCCATCCCGCAGCATCACAACGACTGGAGCTGCATCTCAATTAGGATCTGAGACGCTCCACGATCGCACACGCCAATTCTCTCACTTCTTACACCGAGGTAGAGCACAGTCAAGGAGGAATAGAGAGAGGGAAGTGGTGTGTCGTTACTATATTCTGTCCAGGCTCTCTTCTGGCCTTCTGAAACAGTGCAACTTCTCCATGACCTGACACACTCAATATGCATTGGAAGAGATATAGTCGTGGTTGGCCGCTGTCGGTCATAAGACACGAGGCAGCTGTTGGGCAGACTACTGAGCACGGAGACATGACTGCCACACTATCCCTGTTGCTCGGACAGTGACCTGGAGCCAGGTTTCTGAACAACTCAAATCTCTATAACTTCTCCAGCATTTTTGTCATACCACGATGTCAAGTCAATGCTGATATTGGTCTGAAGGTCAGCCGGAGGTTCCTTTGGATTGCGCTGTGGCACTCCTTGGCTTTCACTTAGCGAGACATCCTGGAGTACCTCTGGTCTTTCAAAGTCTCTCGACAGACGAGCTCTAGGTACATCAGAGCTGCTGCGGAAATTCGATTTGCTCGCCTTGACATCTTTAAGGGCTCTTGAGAGTCGCTCAATGGTTTCTCCAAGAGCAAATTTCTCGTCTTGAACGGAGATCAGATGAGACCTCAATTCAGACAGCTGCCCAAGAAGTGACTGATTCTCTGTCAATAAGGTCTTTGTCTTCGATTCTGACTCCGCAGCTCGTGATTGGTGTTGTTCGCTAATATTGCTCTGCGCTTGACGAGCCTCGTCTGCGTCCCGTCGTAATTGGGTGGTCTCCTTTTGAGCCTGTTCTAGATCTGCTTGCAGGCCTTTCATGTTCTCGAGGGATGAAGTTGCTTCTTGGAGCTTTGACCTTAGGGAGTCTCTTTCTGAGTCCGTGGTTTTCACTGATCGCTCCTTTAGCTCGGCATTTTCGTTCTCGAGATCTTTGACCTTTGCTAGAATGGTAGAGGCAGCTGTTTTCTGCTCTTCGTGCTGCTTTCGAATCTTGGATATGTCGAGCTCTAAAGTATGAACATGTTCTTCACGTCGTGCTAGAGAGTCTTCCAAGTCTTTTACTCGCGACTTCCATCCCTCCTCAGATCTTTGCGTCTCAGTCGCCGCTGCCTCTAATTTCTTGCTGAGTGATTCTTGTTGAGTCGTCTGCCATGATCAGCTCTTGAGCTAGATACTACGATAGACACATACGCTCTCCTCCAATAGTGCCCGCAAACTCGCGATTTCCTTCTCAAGCCTCTCCATACCCGATCTTGCCTCAATTGAGTCCGTGTTTCCTGTAGTACTCGCGTTGTCATTGAGTGGTTCATTGGTCTCTTTCGAACCATCTTCTGCCTTTTCTGATTCGTTCTTTTGTGCTTTCTTAGCCTTGAGTGCTTCTGCTCTTTTGCGTGCAGCGGCAAGTTTAGCTTCCTTGTCCGACATGTTGAAAGTACCTGCTGATATCAAACGAGCCTACACTGATCTAGATATGGAGTTGACAGGGCTCGGGTTTTCAAGAAGATTGCGTTGGGCCTAATGTATGTATAAGAGGTTGCACTCAAGCAGCAAGTGAATGTCAATTGTGGCTTACCAGAACAGGATATTGCGAGATGCTCGCTTCTAGCAGCTGCGTGCCTGCAAGTGCCCAGACAACACAAATATGTTCGCCTTGTCCTCTACGCGTTGTCGTCTGCAGCCGTTGCTGGCACAGTTTCTTCGCTCGCGTAGATATGTCAGTCGCAGTACTGAAGATGTGTGTGATTTGAGTCTTTGGTATGAGCTGAACAGGGCCTGCTTCAAAGATGGTTCTTTTCATTTTGTTGCACAATCACCTCAATAGAGCAGCTGGATGAAGAAGTATGGTCAAGCGATTTCAATCTATCTGCATTATCCCTATTGCTCGCAGATATGTACATTCTGTGCCTTCAACAAATACAGACTACCTGCCACCATAAATCAAGCTGGACTTTCTCATTCCTACTTATCTGAGCTATCTTATGGGCTGCAACAATACAAGTTCGCTTCCTTCGAGAATCCTGTGCAGATACGCAGTGTCTATTTTGGTGGTGGTACACCTTCTTTGGCGACCTGGCTCGTCAGAGATGTCCTGAAATATCTTAAGACATCCGGGTATGATCTGAGTGCTGCCGAGGTCACCTTGGAGGCGAATCCAACTTCTCTGCCTGATGTGAAGCTGCTTCGCGATATTGGAGTCACAAGAGTCTCGCTCGGCCTGCAATCTCTACTTGATACGACGCAATTGAAAAAATTCAACCGTGAACATACCGCCAAGGATTCGCAGCTAGCCCTGGATCGACTTGCTAGAGACGCTGCAGATCTATCTGACGGCTTCTCCTTCGATCTCATGTATGCCAATCCGTTGAATGATGTCGGTACGGTCAATCATGAAGCCTCTATAACCAAGGAGCTGGTTGTGGCTTTGCCATATGCTCAAATTGGAGGACATGTCTCACTATATGAGCTCACCGTCGAGCACGGCACGCCCTTAAGCAAAGAGGTCAAGGCAGGCAGAGTCAGGATGCCTGGTGAAGATCACGCTGCTGTTGAGTATGATGCTGCCGTGTCTTCTATGGTTGGTAATGGGTTCAATCACTACGAAGTCTCATCCTTTGCGAAACCAGGAAAATACAGTCGTCACAATTTTGCTTTTTGGCTACACGAGGATCTCGTAGGTCGTTTTCACAGTCTCGTGCTCAATGATGCTTATTCAATGTAGATAGGCATTGGTCCGGGAGCCCATGGTCGTTTGACAACAGTTGATGGTGCAAAATATAGGACTAGATGTATTCCTGATCCGGCACGTTGGGCGACACAGATAGCGGCACAAGGGCACGGTATTGCTCGGCACGACGTTCTCGGAGATGATTTTGCAGAAGAGTGTCTGGCAGTAGGTCTACGTACGGAAGTCGGGGTCTCGCGGACCCGTTTCGCGAAGATGGTTGGTAGGAGCCTCGAATCGTGCCTTGACATGGCACAAGTCAGGTTTCTCCAGGAAGAAGGCTATGTTTCGTGGACTGAAGACGGCAAAACTCTGCCTGAACTGCCTGAAGAGTTTCAAAAAGACTTTGAGCATGGTTCTATCAGAGCAACGGAGAAGGGTCGTCGAGTCTTAGATCTCATCACGCCCATGCTATTGCGCACCACGTAGATCGTACTTATCGTAAACTTTATCTCCACTATTTTATGCATGACTTCATCGTAGCTGAAACGTCGTAACGAAATCTACATGTTCAGTGCTGCAAACGAAACAGTCTTGTTCGGAAGCGTGCAATTGCTATCATGCAAGTCCGTACTATACCGTCTTTCGTGCTGTCATAGACTCATCGGCATGTCTGCAAAGACAATTCGAAGATCGAGTCGTGTCTCGAGGACCGTTACGCCCATAAAACACGAGCTTTCCTCTGCCGACTTGGACGATATCAAGTCACAGAACAAGTCATCGTCGAAGAGGACCAGAGTTGCGAAAGTCGAGGATGACATTGAGGACTTGAGTCCGCCTCCGAACTGGCAGATTCAATTTGAAGCACTGCGAGAGTTCAGACGCAATGGTCCGCCCGCACCGGTGGACACCATGGGTTGTGATGTACACGAACACCGCGACCCGAAGACGCGTCGTCTACATTGTCTCGTCTCGCTCATGCTCTCGGCTCAATGCAAGGATGAGGCGAACGCGCTGGTGATGGCTGCGATGAAGAGAACGTTGCCGCGCGGGTTCACGCTCGACGACCTGCTCGAGATCAGTCAGGAAGACTTGGCGCTGCTGATTCGCCCGGCAGGCATGCACAACAACAAGTCAAAGTTCATCAAGCGTGTGGCCGTCATTTTGCGTGACGAGTACGGCGGTGATATTCCCGATACCGCCGAGGGCATGATGGCCCTGCCCGGTGTCGGCCCCAAGATGGCGATGCTGTGTATGGCGTCGGCATGGAACCAAGTCGTCGGTATCGGGGTCGACGTGCACGTCCACCGCATATGCAACTTACTCGGCTGGGTCAGAACGAATGCGCCGGAAAAGACCAGGGCCGCGCTGGAGACGTGGTTGCCGAGGTCGCTGTGGCGGGAAATCAACCACCTCATGGTCGGTCACGGACAAATGACGTGCAAGCCCATCGGCCGACGATGCAGCGAGTGTCCCCTGAGTCAGGAAGGTCCTTTGCGCTGTCCCTCTGTCGTCGAGCGCGAGCGTCCACGCAAGAAAATGCGCACAATCAAGAACGAGGATGGCGGGGAGGAAGTGGTCGCGACGCCCACTGCAGAGCTCAGTCCCGCCAAGCAATCATACGAGGCTCGCTTTCCCAGACGCGAAGCAGAAATCAAGGTTGGGAATCAGAATGAGTCTGAGCCATGGAGAGAGCCTGATGAAATCACCATCAAGGTCGAGGGCGAATTCGGCAATGATTTAGATTTGCTGCCCGAAGAAAAAGTCGCACAACTCGCGTCCTCTCCAGAAACAAGTCCGTACTTTGATGCAGCCATCAAGCATGACTCGTGATCATTTCTGAGAAGGAAAAGCTATAAATAATGTGTATTTCAATGTACATATGAACAAGGAAGAAATATATATATCTGTACACAAGTCTCGGCATCCATTTCGCTCTCGCGCTAAAATTCAAACGTTCCCACACATCCCTCAAGCCTAATCCCCGCGCTATTACTTCTCCGGTCTGTCCAGGTAATTCGAGCATTCCGCAGCCTCATACTCGTCGACGAGACTCTGCACGACTTCTTTGCTATCGTCAAATTCCTCCAAGCCATCCTCAAACATGGGAAACTTTCTGTACTGCTCGATATATGCATTCCTTTTGCGGAATTGATGATATTGTTCGAGGGTACGCTTGAAGACGGACGCCATGGACGTGTGATTGGCGAGCATGAGTCCGGAGACGCGATGCGGCGATGGAACATAAGGGCTCTTCTTGGTCAGTGCGACCTGTATGGACGCAGGTCCCCATGGTATGAAGGATGCCAGTTGTCTTTCGCGAATGCGCAAAAGTGACTTGTGCACATCGGTGGGATCTGCGTCACCCTGTATGATGTTCAAGATCGAAATGTAACAACTCTTCTTACTTGGAGCCGCAGCGACCATGCGGGATTTCGGTTGTAAGAGTCGACGCATGACATCCAGCACAGTAGTCTTCCTTACTGTCTTGGCTGAATCAACGATGTCTCCTGTGAAAGGGGTGTAAGAGGTCATTAAGTAGTGGCATCGTGGTGTAGGAATCAGCGATGCCATCATCCCAACCATGTCGTTGTTCATGTAGCCAGGGTACCTCAGGGTTTGTGTGCTAGCCGCCATGACTGTGGAGACTAGCTGATTCGTCTGAGTCAATGACGGCTCGGCAACGTGCAATCGATCAGATGCAATTCTGGTCAATGCAGCATTATCCAGTACCACCACAGAGTCAGCGTTCTGTGTCAGGCGTTTGAGGGCAAGGACCGAATTGTAAGGCTGCACGACGACATCGCTTTGACCTCCACTATTGGCAGGAAACACGGAGTATGTTTGTATCAACTTTTTGGGGAAATGATCGTTGAGACGCTCGAGAAGAAAGGATCCGAGACCCGATCCTGTACCTCCTGCGATAGAGTGCAGTAGAGAGAATCCTTCTAAGGAATCACTCCCGTCTGCCTCTCGATCAATCATGTCCATAATCTCTTCACTGACCTTTTCTCCTTGGGCATAACCATTTGCCCAGATATTTCCGGCTCCTCCGCCATCTTTGGAAGTGAATATATTCTCCGAGTTGTATATGCCACCGTATGGCCCGTTCTGTATCGTGTCTAGCACCCTTGGCTCAAGATCGATGAGGATAGCTCGAGGAACGTAACGAGTGTCGTCCGCCTTGGATCAGTCAGTCCCGTTTATTGTACATATGCGCGAAGTAAAAATCCCCATACCTGATAGAAGAACACATCCTTGCGATCGCCACCCTCTGTCGCAAAGTCTTCGAGATTGCCGTCTTGATTTATACCATGCTCGAGACATAGTTGCTTCCAGAATTCAGAGCCGATTTGGTTTCCGCATTGCCCAGCCTGCAGGGTCTAGCACATGTGAGCCTACTTGCAAGCTTTATTCCCTGACGATAACACTCACAATGATCTCCCTCATTAGGCGACAGAGTTGTTAGCAACGTACCGATCACAACCTCTGAAGACCACTAATACGCGCCTGATTTGTTGTACCGCATTTCGGTTTGTGTTGAAGGCACGTCTCTGAAGTCGCGTCGGTAGAAGTACGGCATACAAGCTCGGGTACACATGAAATGCTCGTGTCAAGGCTGCCCCGTTGCGTTGCTTCCCAGGATTATGCTTGCTTCGCTCTTCACTTGGCACGAGACAAAAACAAATGACAACGTAGCAGCTTGTCGTCAGCACTAGTAGGGATCTCCATTTTCAGGTTCCTACAGATGAGTGTCGATCCATTGAGACCAACGACAGGCTCTACTCAAAAGAGTTGGGCGGATGAGGATAGCGAAGAGGACGATTCTGTGCACGTACTTTCAAGCAAAGTCCAGACAGCTTCCCTGGCCGATCGTCTTGAACCAGCTTCTGCAAAGGCCAAGCCATTCGTGCCTGCTGGTTCGGCGCCAAAAACTCAATCATCGACGCCAACGAAAGTAAGCAATCCAAATGCCAACCAGAAAGCAGAGTCTGCAGATAAACCGACAAATTCTTCACAAGACACAGCGGGGACAAAAGAAAGCACGGCAGAACAAGAAAACCTCATCAAGACTACACACGAAGTGCGTGTCAAGCTTGCTGACCTTCAAGCGGACCCGGACTCTCCACTATACTCGGCCAAGTCTTTCGAAGACCTTCCTTTACATGCAGATCTACTCAAGGGCTTGTACAGCATGAGATTTCAGAAGCCATCCAAGATTCAAGAACGTGCTTTGCCATTGCTGTTGTCAGACCCTCCCAAGAACATGATTGGACAATCACAATCAGGTACAGGCAAGACGGCGGCTTTCGTACTCACTATGCTTTCGCGAGTGGATTATGGTAAGGATGCAGTACAAGCGCTTTGTATTGCTCCATCGCGTGAATTGGCTCGACAGATCATGGACTCAGTGACAGAAATGGGGAAGTATACAAAAGTGACCACCGCTATGGCGTTGAAGGACACGATCGAAAAGGGTCAGAAGGTCACCGCACAAATAGTTGTCGGTACACCTGGCACAGTTATGGATCTTGTCAAGCGCAATGCACTCAACACGAAAGAGATCAAGGTCTTAGTTCTCGACGAGGCCGACAACATGCTTGATCGACAGGGGCTCGGATCGCAGTCTCTCAAGATCAGATCCCTGGTGCCCAAGACTAGTCAGATTGTGCTATTCTCAGCCACTTTTCCGGATGAAGTCGAAGCATTTGCGTCAAAGTTTGCACCGAATGCAAACGAGATCAAGCTCAAGGTAGAGGAATTATCTGTTGATGGCATCAAGCAGTTATACATGGACTGCAATTCAGAATCCGAAAAATACGATATACTCAGTAGCCTCTACGGGATTTTGACGATAGGACAATCCATCATCTTTGTACGCAAGCGGGAAACCGCCGACTACATAGCTAGGAGGATGACCGAGGAAGGCCATCAAGTCATCTCTCTTCACGGAGCGAAGGAAGGCGCCGAGCGAGATCAGATCATGGACGATTTTAGAGAAGGTCGAAAGAAGGTTTTAATCACAACAAACGTGATCGCCCGAGGTATAGATGTCTTGCAGGTCAACATGGTGGTGAATTATGATATGCCCACGGACCAGAACGGCAGACCCGACCCGGAGACATACCTACACAGGATAGGAAGGACAGGACGATTCGGACGTCTCGGGATCAGCATCAACTTCGTGCACGATGACCGATCGTTTGCTGAGATGGACGAAATTCAGCAATTCTTGGGTAGAAAGATGACACGAGTCCCAACAGACGATCTTGAAGAGCTTGAAAAGGTCGTCAAGAGTGTCATTCGTAGCTAGGACAGTATTTCATGACGAGACGATAGAGATTGTATAAGTATCAATAGGGCATGCATATTATAGTTAGAGCAGAGCACATTGAAAAAGATGTGCTGCCCAAATATTGCTCACAAGCAGCCAGAAACACAACTTCAACTCTCAAACTGCAACGCCCAGAGACTGACTAACGGCTAGTCTTGCCCGATATGGCAAAGTCAACCAGAAAGTCGCAGTTCTGGACAGGTCACGTGCGCTGTGGACTACTTTTTTCTCAGAGTCGCATCCTCGCAGCCGCCCGCAGTCCAACTCCTCCCGTAAGTGTAGGCAGGCATCAGTATCAAAACTTTAGATTCGAGCGAACCTTCGTACCTTTGCCCTCTAGCACTCATCGACCTGTAAGTATTTATCGTATACTGTGCATCGAATCTTGTGAGACACATCTGGACATCCCAGTACTTTTAGAACGAAAGAGTGTCGAATTGATTCCCTGTCGGATAAAGCTTGAACTTCGACGACTGACCAGTATTTAGTAGCACGAAAGCCAAGCAAGATGCCGTTCCAGAAGACCGTCAAAAATCCAGCGTACTTCTCGCGATTCCAGACCAAGTACAGAAGAAGAAGAGAGGGAAAGACCGACTACTATGCACGAAAGAGATTGATTTCACAAGCCAAGAACAAGTACAACGCACCCAAGTACAGATTGGTCGTTCGCTTCGCCAAGAAGGACATCACCTGCCAGATCATCTACTCCAAGATTGAGGGAGATGTTGTGTTTGCCGCTGCATATGCTCACGAATTGCCAAGATATGGAATCAAGCACGGTCTAACCAACTGGTCAGCTGCTTATGCCACGGGTCTGCTCGTTGCTCGACGTGCACTCAAGAAGCTCGGACTCGACGAGACGTACACTGGAGTCGAAGAGGCCGATGGTGAGCACACCGTGACGGAGGCCGTCGACGATGCACCACGACCATTCAAGGTCTTCCTCGATGTTGGTCTCAAGCGAACTTCCACCGGATCACGAATCTTTGGTGCCCTCAAGGGTGCTTCAGACGGTGGTCTTTACATCCCACACAGCCCAAACAGATTCCCAGGATGGGACATTGAAGGCGAGGAGCTCGACGCCGAGACTCTGCGAAAGTACATCTTTGGCGGACACGTTGCAGAGTACATGGAGATGCTGCAGGACGATGACGAGGAGCGATTCAGCAAGCAATTCGCGGGACTCATCGAGGACGGCATCGAGTCGGATCAGTTGGAGGACATTTACGCCGAGGCACACAAGAAGATTCGAGAGAACCCAGACTTTGTGCCGAGCGACAAGTCGAAGGACTGGAAGGCCGAGTCGCAAAAGTACCAGACCAAGAAGCTCACTCTGGAGGAGCGCAAGGCTGGTGCACAGGAGAGGATCAAGCAAATCAAGGCTGCCCAGTAGACTTTCTTGCATCCTTATTTTCCTTCTTCATATCCTCTTTCCACTATCCCTTTCCCATAATCAAGCCAAGCATTGCATCCGTCCAAACTCGTCTTTCTCAAGAGTTCATTCATTATTACTTTTTGCCCTTTTCCAACTTTTCCAATGCCTCGACCTTTTTCGAGACTTTTTCAAAGTACCCAGTCGTCTCATTGTTGCGCAAATCAATCCTATTCAAGCACTGCCATATCAGCATCATCCCAACATTCTCGGGGAGTCCAGTGTACCTCATCGATCCGGTCCATCCCGAAGTCCAGGGATTCCTGTTGCTTGGTGGTTTGATTTGTCTGTTGAGTGACTCGATAGGCCAAGTACCCAGTCACCAACAAGTTTGCGCCCAGACCGACCTGTATTGCCAGTAATGCACTATTGCTGCTACCGCCAGAGTTTCCAGTCCCAGACGCATACGTCCTCCTCTCCGTCTTTAAGCCGCTCGATTGACGACAATATCGTGCCAGACGCAATGATACTCCTCCTGCTGCCTTGCGAGAATACATGCCGCTCCTCAACTTAGCAGAGCCTCGGTTTGGAAGAATGAAGCAAACACAAGAAGCACTTTTTGGGAGGTGTTATTGTGGGGAAAATCAACCTTGATGAGGTCATATCGGTCGACCCACAAAACACACACGGCGAAAGAAATGCGCAAATGCAAAAGATGATGACAACAAAGAAAAAGTCGTTCTGTCTATTTCGCTAAGCAGATATACAATGCTATGTACCAAGACCTGGTAACGGGAGACTCAAAGGATCAAGCGCGCCACTAGATAAGCAGACCACATGCTGCAAAGACAAAGGACAATGCAATCAAGCCAAAGTTGTTGCTCTGCACATTGGATGCCATCGACTTGGTTGATGCTGTCGATGCCGCCGCCGACGAGGCGCCACTAGTACGGGAACTGCTGGTACCGCTGGCAGCAGCAGCATTGTTTGAAGAACCCGAGACTTGCGCAGCGGTAACGTTGGAGACTGCTCCTGCGCCAGCATTCTGGGTGGCTAGACCATCGCCGAGAGGTTTGCCTGCGCCGGATTTGATATATTGAGCAGCTCCGGCTGGCTGAGCAGGCAAGACATCCTCTGCCCAAACTCCAGAGAAGGTGGTAGTGTTGGCTGGACAAGCTGAGGCGGCTCGACCAGTCACATAGCCACCATCACCAGTTGGATTTGCGGTCGATGAGAATTCCTTCATCAGGTTCGTGTAGTCTGTCAGCAGAGTGACAGTTGAAGAGCCGTCAGCCACATTAACCAGACCATAAGCCGAGGCCTCCTGCGAATACTCATACACAAGTCCACCAGAGAAGACTGAGGTCATATCCGTGCTGTAAATTGAGGCGACCTCGTTGAAGACTCGTGGTTGAACCAAGTTGCAACCATATTCAGAGAAGAAAAGAGGGGCAGAGTAATTAGAGAAACCGGTGACTAGCTGTGAGTAGCCGGATCCCGTGAAAGTGTTAGCCCCACACCATTCGTAGGTGTTGAAAGCATAAAAGTCAGTCCTTGTGGCATTTGCTCCACAGTTGAAGTACTCGGCAAGAGGTATTCGAGAATTGGCGACATCAGCCGCTGAGTATCCGACCGGAATGTAGCGACTGGACTGAGCAGTGATGTATTGTTTCATATCTCTAACGACTGCCTTGACCCACGTCGCGACAGGGACATTTGTGTCATCGTTAACGACTTCGTTTCCAGCAAAGAACGCCATTGTATTGGGGTATCCTTTGAAAGCATCAATGGTGGCAAAGATGTGCTAAGAGAAGTGTTAGGGACGATTCAATTCCAACGAGGGACATAAGGGACTCACCTGAAGATATGGGGCATTGTAGGAGTCCGCCGCGTTGATTCGGTTCAAAGAATTCTTGGCAGTGTTGACATCCAGGACGAGATAGATACCAGCTTTCTGAAGCAATGACATGCAGTAGTCGTGATTGGCACTGTTGTCGACCTGGTAGACTCGGATAGTGTTGATTCCGAGCTGCTGGAAGTATGGCACGTCTCTATCACAAGCAGCTTGGCTGGACAGAGGATCCACGGTCGATGAAGAACCACCTGGCTGATAGTCGACTCCTCGAATGTAATATCGACTGGTGCCTCGGAAGAAGGCATTGCCAGATACTGTGATGGGCACAGTAGCCTGTGCTGCAGCTGTTGTCACTGCGGTAGCAGTTCCTGAAAAACACGTCAGCGATTCCAAATTGCCAAGGGAAATATTCTGGTCGACTCACCAGTGACACCAGTGGTGTAGGCAGTTTGTGCACTGACCGAGCTCAGCAGCAATGGCAGCAAAGCACCGAAAGCTTGTCCAAGCATCTTCAGACTCGAGTTTTAGAGGTGTAAAACGAATGCGATGACTTGATAGTCACGGAAAGAACGAGTGTGCAGAACGATTAGGACCTGTTGCCTATTGTCGTGTTGATAAAGTCGTCAGAGCTCAAATTGTCTAAGACGACGCTAGTCTGTTGGAGGATGCGTACAGGAGCAGAGAGAAAGAGAGCTAGGAGGGAGAGAGAGGGAGATCGAAGAGGACAAGAGTGAGAGACACGCGGTTGTGCCTGTGGTGCTTTGCTTTGCTTTCCAGGTTGTCTGGGTCAGCTTGTTTGTGTGGGAGCAACAACAGCGAGAAATTTTGGCAACTGTTCCAAGGTTGGCCACAGGAGGTCCGCCCGGCGAGTCTGCCCGGTGAAGGGGGCGTCCAGAGTGGAAATCTTTTCCACTGGAAAAAGCGCTCAAGAGACGCCTCCATGTCAAAATAGAAGCACATCTCCCGCGATCAGTTGCCTCAGATTCGCCTCCAGCGCTGCAAGGTGTGTGTGTGACAGTGGCCATGGCCAGGATTGCGCGTTGCTGATTGGAGGATCGGCCGGCACCTGCACGATCCTGTCACAAGGGCAAATTCTCCAATCACATGGGGTCAGCAGCTGTAGTGGGTTCAGAGCTCGTTTACCTACCACAGGGGAAACTGGCTACATTCTCGGTTCGCGGATGCGTGAACCTTCTACTCTTACAATCGAGTCTTGCCGTGCCTAGCTAATTGATCACGTCCTGTATAGTGCCGTGTAGAGGTAGACCACGACCTTGCTGAGTCTCTATCAAGTGCAGCCGAGTCTTCATCCTCTATTTATGTATATGATTATCATTGAGCATCCATGAATGACCATGAGATCCAGATCTATTCTTAGCGCCAGATGGCTCTGATCTGCACATGCAAAAGAGCTCAGCTGGCTCTCGCAGACTTTCGAGCCTAGAATACCTGCTCCACGACTAGCCTTGCTGAAGCTCGCGCGAATCAGCGCTTATGGCAGATGAAACGTGCCGAGACTCGATAGCAACAAGAGCTAGAAGGGCAGCACACAGCACAGCTATGATTGCTTTGATCATGAGCTGAAGTTGCTGCTGATCACCAGCTTATTGTCCAGAAGCAGAAGGCTCAACTGCTCGAGAGGCTACTGATCTGAACTTGAGATGATGCAGCAACAGTCTGCTTTCGTGAATTTCTGTCAAAACACGCATCATCGATCAGACATGTCATTGCATCTAAGATCTCTCCGTAGTGATGGAGCGGCAATAGTGACACGACCACTTGAAGCTTACGAGTGATTTCGAGTGTTGCATGATGCAAGTGATTATTTCGTTCCGGCAAACTGAAATCTCAGAATGTCATTGACTCTTGGCTTGAGCAAGTCATCTACACCGACTCTGACGGCGCCGGCTACATTGTCAGCATCAAGCTACACAGTAGGCTGAAGGACTACTTACCAGTCTCAATGAAGACGATCTCTCCACCGTGAATTGATTTTCCGATGTCTCCAATACGAGATCCAATCTTTGCCAATCCGACCTCACGAAACACGCCGTCGTTCTTTTCATTGTGCGCAAATGTGTTGATGTTGCGGACTATCCACACCGGTGTCAGTTCCAACATCTCGATGGCTTTTTGCAAGATGGAAACGACTCCTGTCGAGCCATGCCTGTACAGGACCATGTCTCGGACATTCTCGATGCGCGTCTTGGTCTTCTCGTCCATGTCCTTCAGACCAGAGTCGGGACCAAGGTCCTCGATTGTGTCCAAGAACTCCGTGCCTTCCTCATACCTGATGAATTTCTGCTTAGCCAGCTTACGCAAGAAGATCTCGGTGATTGAGGACGTGAGAACAAGCGTCTTGGGGTCCTGGTGTTTGGCAATCTTGGCTATATTCTGATCAGAGTCTGAGACTGTCAGTAAAAGTCATCATTTACTCCATTGAGCCATGATTACCTGGATGATCAATCTTGTTGAGGGAAATAACAGTCGGGAAACGGACATCGACAAAGGCACTGACCATGTCCTTGACTTGATCTAAGCTCCAGTGCTCTATCCTGGCGGCCTCAGAATTCAATGCCAATTTGTCAAATGCCTTTTGCAACATGAGAGGTTTGGACCCATAGCCCGAGAACTGATTCTGAATGGTGTCAATGGCACTACTTTTCGTCGCGATGTGTCGTCGAATGATTGAGCCCCACTTTGTCTTGAGGTTGTTGAAGATCCAGAGGACAATCTCAGTCTTGAGCCAGGCCACGTCCTTGTAGGGATCATAGCCCCGGCAGACCTTGCCAGTCTCGTCCGTAGTGCCGGAAGAGTCCACGACGTGCACCAAGCAATCTGCTACCCGCAAATTGTCCAGAAACTTGTTACCCAGTCCCTTGCCTTCATGAGCACCGGGAATCAATCCCGCGACATCCAAGAGCTGCACTGGAATGCGTCTTTTGCCATCTATACATGACCCATACAGTGGTCTGCACTGCGCAGATTTCCCGAACCTGGCACAAGCACAGTCCACTTGCAGAAACCCGACACCTTGATTGGGCTCAATGGTCGTAAAGGGGAATGCCCCCATCTTGGCGACTTCCTCATTACAGAGAGCGTTCAGTGTGGTAGACTTGCCAGAACTAGGTTTGCCTACAAAGGCTATCAAAGGGTCCTTCATGAACTGTCACCTTCCGAAAGGAAAACTGTACTGGTACTGATTCTCAATTGATGTACTTGAGCTGATCTCTTGATTTCTGTTTGGAGGGCTGACCACACAATAAAGATGAAAATCCTCGACTCAGCACGACTTCCGAACAGACATTAGAGTATAAAGTCTATAAGACAATTTGACAAAAGCACTCTTTATCTTGTCACTCTCCTAACTAAAGAAGTAAATCATAAATTTCACAAGTCGAAGACAGCTGCAGCCAATCTCGCGAGATTCTTGTGGCGTTTGGGTTGTTCCACCACGAAATCACAGCCTGGCGAGTGCCACGACGGAGTTTGGCCAGGAGATTCAGACTCACGAACAAAGCCTGCTGGCCGTGCTGGCTGTGCAAGATTACACACAAACAAGGACTACGAGCATGATGCAATGGTAGATCGGTGTGCATATAAGTACAGTACAAATCAATTCAAGGTCACAATTGTCGGATCACACGTCGTCTCAGTACTGTCCGCCTGAGCGAACCCATGTCCTCCACAACCGCCTTGTCGGTCATCCATCGACTATCAGCCACAAAAGCATACCCCGTGGGAGCCTGTACAGCTTCAATATCGCTGGTGACATAGTCGTCTTCAATTCCTGCGTTGCCAATGGTACTGAATCCAGAGTAGAATGGCTCGCCATTAGCTGTCCTGTACTCGTAGACAACCACGAGTCTGATCTCTGGTGCCACAACAGGGTCGATATACTCGTCATCAACTTTTTTTGCAATCTCTGCAATCAGTCGCTCCTGGGACTTTCGGCTCATCGCTCGAATGTCCCTGACAATGTCTTTGAAGGACGGGTGACCACTGAAAATGACAATCCAGCCACCTATGAGGGCGAGTAGTCTAAAGGGTACGTATGCTGCTATTGTCATTGAGAGTAGAGCACCGGAGACAGATACGAACAAGGTTACTGAGCTTTTCTTCTCGTCAGCGAAATTGGCGTATTGTGTGATGGTGTTGGAAAGGTCATCATATGTTTTCGTGTAGTCGTCCATAGCGTTCTGAATATCACGCAAGTTGTACAGGAAATCTCGTCCCTCAGATGTCCCACCAAACTTCTTTGCGTGTCCTGTATTAGTAGACCAGGCGTCGAGGTCGGGAGGCAGGGGAATGTTAGATGGCGGGGGAGGATGTAGTTGTAGAAATGATGGTACTAGGAGACAGAACAGTGCAGCCGCGAAAGGTAAGGCCAGAACGAGATATGGTTGAACGCAGAGCAGAGTCCAGATCATCCCGAATCCCAGTGTTTCACGAGCATTTTTCCATCGGTATATAGCCTCTAACGTTGTCTGTGCCTTGAAAACGATTCCTATACGACTCGAGAACTTTCGAAAATTGGTCTATGCCCGTTAACCTATTGTAGCATGCATGCAGTGCGGCTGTCATACTGTCAGCGTCGCTAGATTCAAGGCTGGCACTTCTTCCTTCTTTGTGCGGGTATTTGTCTGCAGCGCATTCGCTGGGACAAGCGATGCTAGCAGCGAAGCTATCAATTGCTCTTGTAGACCGGCTGCTGTACTGGCTAAATTATGCGTTTCAGACATCTCTGTACCGTTCAAAAATCGCCAAGTTCCTGAACAGAAACTTATTCATAAAACTCAATGGCTTGACCGATATCGATCATTCTTATCCTAAGTCGAAGCCATGATGAATTCGATTGACCTCAGATATGAGCTGCAATCAACGCTTTCGGTGCAGGCGAAACATGCGTAGTGTTCTGCAGGAGTTGGCGAAATGAGTGTTCTTGATCACGATCAGTAATCTGAACTGATCGTCCTTGAAGAGCTGGGTAATGATGTCGCTTAAGCTGCGATGCCGCAACTTCAAGCACAGCTACAAATATGGGATTGACCACACACACTTTTTCTCTGAGTATCAAAGAATCAGCAGGCCATTGCAGCCGATCGAAACATCTTTTCCATCTTCTAATGCCTTTGTATGCTATGGCTAGCACAATCTATGTTACAACTTTTCATATTTATAGCACTCCTGATGCACTACCTGCACTACTACTAATCACAGAGACTTTGTGAATGACAGGACAGCTTGGTTGAAACGCTCGGACTCCTCGTAGAAGAGCCAATGACCAGAATCGAACTCGATTGATTGAGCTAAGTTCTTGTGATGTTCATTGATTAGCCTTGCAGTCTCAAATGTCCCCTTTGTTGGAAAGCAGCCAGATCTCTTCCCTGCTAGCACCAAGCACGGAATACTGATGCCGTATCTGATGATGTCACGATGATCGTACTGGGTATGATCGCCCACTAAATCAAGTCAGTTTCCGCACAAGATGGTCCGTTGCGTCCAAAACCTACTCAGTTTCGCTAGCCATTGTGGGTCACATTGCTCAGCAATCGAGGTGAAGAACTTCTCATCTCTATCAGCTTCTGCGGCACTTACTGACTCGCTCTCAGGTGGCGAGAATCTATAACCGAGACAGCTTGCCACCAATCCTTGATTCGCCTTTGTAAAATTCATTTCCAAGGTCGCTTGATTGTAGGCTGCTGAAGCTGCATCGTGACAACCATAATTACCCTTGTCCGGCCCCCAAGAACCATCAGCAGTATAGTTTTGTAAAGGAGCTTGATCAACAAAGACGAACCCGACAAAATCTGTGCAAGTGAAGAGCTCTGTATAAGACCATAAAACTGCTGCTCCAATTGAGCATCCGATCCCAACGAAATGTCGCAATTCTGGGCGACTCGATTTGATATGCTGCAAGAGATCTCGCAGATCTGCTGCTAAGCGATTGACATGAGCTCCATGAGTGGGTTTGCCTGAACGGCCATGTCCTCGCAAGTCGTAGGCTATGACATTGCAGTGTTTAGCAAGCCCAGAGATATTCCTCTCAAAGTATTCCGACGACCCACTGAATCCATGGATAAGGATGAGGCAGGTATCAGAATCGCGATTATGCGAATATGTGTAATGTATGTTCACACCATCGTTGGTCTTGCAATCCCCTCCAGATGTCATGCGTGCTAGATGCAACCGATCCGAGCCACTGCTGTTTCACGGGCTTGTATACAGGTAGCTACATGTATGACGTTCGCTACTCGCTGAGTTCAAAGTTTAACCACGCTTCCTGGTTAAGGTTAGTGAATGACGATCAGCAGATAGCGGAGCCGGATAGTGCTTGTGGCTGAAGTCAGCCAATGAAAGGCTGTCTTAACCTGCAGCCACCGATAATTGCGCAATTCATAGCTTCCAAGAATCTCAATCCCATTTCTAGCACTTGTTGCAGCTGCAGCTGGTCGCAGACCAGCTGCAGATTCTCTTGAATGAATCTGAGACTCACTGGCTTATATACAGATATCGTGGTGTGCCTGGACTCGGCGTGGTGATTGAGGGACTCGAACATGTCAGCATCAGTTCAGAGGCGGCGAGCGCTGGAGAGTTCGCATTCTTCAGAGCCACTCTTGCAGCAGGAAGATACACAGGCTTCATTTTTGACACAAGCGCGACGGCGAACTGTGCAATTCTATCAAGAACATCTGTCGGTAGAGCTGGACAACACTAGAGGCTCAGTCGCGCGAGATCATTTGGCAAATGTAAGACTTTGTGGTTGCCATTACAAGCTCAAAGTTTTTTTGACATTAGCAGGAAAGAACATACCTGGCATGGCTCAGGACATCCCTTAGTGTAGCTTCTGCTGGGGTAGGGGTGACACAACTGCTTCGATTGAACACTGTAGACGACAACAATCGCAACAACGAGCGCGTGGGCAGACTCAGACGCCTAGGCAAGCCTGCCGGCGCTACGCTCATTGGCCTTGCGCTGCTGGTGATGTGTTTTGGCAACATGCGCTACTTTGCAGCACAGGCAGCCATGCAGCGAGGCCGCTTCCCAGCATCGAGACTGTACAGAAATTCCCGATGTATTGAGTTTGAAGATGGCTGCTGACTGCTGCAGATTCATAGCCATTCTCTCCTTCACTACGACCATAGTGCTGGTGGGCGGTCTTCTCATTCTACTTGTGCTCAATCCAGCTGCTCCAGTCTGATTGGCGTCGGAAGTTCTGTACACAACATGTCAAATCGAGGGTCGAACGCTGTCTGCCGAGACAAGGGGAAGCTCGTAGCCTTGCAGCTGCTGTGCGGCGGTGCTTGTCTTGCGCTTCCGTGCATGAGAGACTGATCAGAGAACGAGACTCCAAGATCTGCGAGCACTTGCACAGCTGCGAAGGTGGTAGAGCTCACTTAGTCCCTCTGATATCTTCCTCGCCAAGCTCTCCTACATCAACATCCACAACTACCCGCAATGTAGACAACTGCAATCGTATCCACATGTCTCTCGATACTGCCTCCACAACATACACTGCGCTGAGCTTGCAGTCACCAAGATCACGAGCTATTGTCCGTAGCAGGCTGCTGGCGATGAACGACTGGATCGGGCTTGAGTACAATCCAATACCTGCCCCGTATGTTCGTCCGAAGAGTTCCACCAAGGTCACTAGCAGAAGTGACAGTTTCATAATCAGGCTTGATGACGCAGAGACGAATGACTTGTGGCACGACCCGTATCTTGGCTTCATGGCACAGACTACAAAGCAGGGAACGAGTGAGCCTGAAGCAAGATTGCCGACAAGTCCTGTAACCTCAGCATACACGAACGAACATCCTTCAGATATGTGTGAAGGGTCATTCTCTGCACATGTGGACAGCGAGCGAGATGAAGCTGATAGTAAATGGGAGACTGCACTCTTCGAAGGAAGAGAAGCGCCAACGTTGGATGGATCCGACACCGACTCAGACACGGATATCGACCCCTTCAAGCTCAATCACTTATTGGGATATGGTGCGCAAACAAGAAGGAGTCGTTGCAATGAAAAGTCAAATTGGCAAAAGAGCGCGGACCGCTGGCGGCAGGATTCTCGAAGCATGCAAGCTCATTGTGATAGTTCGGTCGGTTCTGGTCTGAGCTCAGGTCTTGCTCCGATATTCTGGGAAGCTGTCACCCAAAATGAAGATCTCGAGAATGAGACGACCGTGCAGGCTTACACGTTTCGCAATAATCGAGAAGCAACGACTTTTGATCATCAGGGTTCGAGGAATAAGAGGCGCATTGATGCAGAGGCACCGTTACTGCCTGCAAAGCGTCACACAAGCCTGTGCGGCAATGTCAGTCGTTGTTCCACCGGTGTAAGCGAGATTCGGGACGACATTTCACCCAATTCATCAATTTCTCAAGTCTAGAGCATGCCTCGCGCGCCATGACAGAGTATTCTATTCAATTTTTACCTCTGCCCGGTAGCGTCTGATTAGTTTGGTTACATGCATTGTCGCTTTTTGAGCATGCGTATCGACAATGTTCTGTCGACCATGTCTATATTTCCGCCGTCACCTCCACTTTGCATGACCCATCTTGTTTTTGCTTGTTCTTGCCCACTGACTCTCGGTAGACTAATTGATTATAATTTGGCAGCCTCCTTGGCATTGACCAGTCGTTGACCAGGAATGTCCAGAGGATTGAAATCTGAGTCCGTGTTAGCACTTTGCTCTCGAGAAAAGTAGAGGTTCCGCCGTCCGGAGTATTGGATGAGTACTTACGCCTATCGCAGTCTCGATAAGATTGACCGAGTCCCCACCCGAGTCCCGTAAAGACCGGCCACGCACGCCGTCGAAAGAGTACCACCGACCCGATGACGCCGACACCGAGACTCAGCCCCGTCTGAACAATCATATTCGAGAGACAGAAATCCCACTACAAAGCAATCGTCGTCAGTTCAAAATCTTACTCCCGTGCCGGCATCTACTAGACCCGAATCGCGCACACACACACACGCGCGCACGCGGACGTCTTTGTAGGTATCGTTGGGAGTATTACCTTTTCGTTGAGAATGTCCTCCGATGGTCGCTTCGGTTTCATATCAGTCATGATGTGCAATTGACTTGTCCTCTTCTTTCGACTCTCCCGAAAATTCTCTACTGCCGCTGTTGCTGCTGCTGCTGCGGACTGTTGACCGACAAGGAGATACACAACTTTTGAGGTGAAAACGACTTTCACAATGCTTGGTCCCGATCCCTCCGAGATCCTACTCATTCAGCGGAGTTGCGGTTGCGGTGCGGTACATTCATTCGTTCGGTTAACGCCAATCTTGGTTCACACGAGCATTTGGAGCTCCACATAGTCATGTCGACCACTCGAAGCGCAACGCAGTAGAATGCACTTGCAATTGCAACACTAGTTTCAGCGCTCATGCCATATATATGAATGCAGAACCACGGTATCGCACAATCACCGATCGATGATGCAGAAAAAATGCAATAAATATATATACGTATATATAGATATGATGCTGTGCCCCATCAACTTCTTTGTGAAGGGGCAACGCATGTGCTCCGCGTGTGTCATAACTCTTTGCATCAAAGCAAGGGAGGAACCATACGGAAACTGCCGAGAGAAGTAAAGCTAGCCATCAACTTCGTCGTGTGCCGCGTGATGCATCACGCATACGCAACAATCGTGCCCTTAGGTCGACAGTCGTTCTCGAGGCAATGGTAAATTGCTCACGACTCTCCTATGAGCCTTGCTAGGGCTTCCAAGTGTAGGTATTGCATTCGTAGTTACTGACGTCGAGGTACTTCGTGTAGAATTGTGTCCTGCTTTGATCCGTGGTTGTTGTGCAGGTGTTCTGGGCAGCGGCCTGGGCGCTAGCTGCGTGGACTGGTTGCTTATAAGCTTCTTTAGTTTGCGGGATCCTTCTGCCGGGGCCATTGGCATATTCGTGATGAATGGATGTTCTAGGGCTTGTTCAGGTTTGAGTCGAGTCTCGGGATTCCATGAGAGACATCTTGTCATGAAGTTCAGAAAAGGTTCGTCATTGCACTTGATCGCTTGGGAGAGAGCTTTAGAAGATGGCTTTCGTCGCCTGCCTTTCGAAGAGACAACGCTTCGCGGCTTGCCATGAGAATCGAAGAATAGCTTCTTTCGCGTCGAATTCTCAATCAAGTGCTTTTCTGGAGGCCCGAAGATTTCCATGATACAGGCCAGCTGTTCTTGTTCGTCCTCGCCAGGAAAGATTGGATAGCCAGTATAGAGTTCAGCTAATATACAACCCATGCTCCACATGTCGATCGGCAAACCATAGCTCATTCCCAAAATCACTTCCGGTGATCGATAGAACCTTGACTGTATATAAGTGTAGACTTTCTGGTCTTCGAAACAGCTGGACCCAAAATCGATAATCTTGATTCTACTTTCCCAAACATTAACAAGCAGTATGTTTTCTGGTTTGAGGTCGCAATGGATGACTCGCTGTGCTTTCAGCAACACAAGACACGATAATATTTGGCTGGCGAAGCTCCTGATGACATTTAGTGAACAGCCCTTGAAATCATTCGCCTTGGTATATTCATAGAGGTTCATGCCCAAAAGATCTGTCGAGATACAGAGATGATTGCGAAAGTAAAAGTGATCCGCATATTTAATCAGATGATGTTTATCTGCAGGATCCTGTAGTCATTAGCGTGTTGTGTTGACCGACGAGTAACATACCCATTTGCGTAACAACTTTAGAATCCTGACTTCGACCAAAGCTTGAGCATGAAATCTCTGCTTGTTCCTGATAACTTTGACAGCCACTAAGCTGCCAGTCTTGTAATCAAGGCATCTGAGCACTTGCCCGAAACTGCCTTTGCCCAAGACGTCCACAATTTCATACCTGTAGGCAAAGTGATCGCCTGGAGTTATCAAATAATCACCTCGTTCGTCGTCGTAACCAAAGTTTACATTGAGAGCAGAATCCATTCGACCACCGGTCTTCTGCAGACCTTTCTGTCCTGTGAAGTAAATCTTCCCATCGTAATCAATGGCTTCTCCTCGCTCGTACAAATTGAGAGGACAATCATCGAGCACTGCGGTGTTGGCTGCATCAACCGCTTGACGAGGCACGGCTCGAGCGCTGAGTGCCTGAGCGTGAGATCGAGCTTCAAGCAGGTATTTCGCGCCTTTATTTGCTATGATGGTCTGACGCATCTCTTCATCCGCAATTTCAGTAGTACTCATTTTTGGTGTTGCCTCTTCTGAGGGCGGTGTCAACCGATCTGTACTTGGTTGCGTATGCTCTTCTGAATATTCTGTCGGACTGATTTGACTAGCCAAGGACTCAGAAGTGAAAGACTTCGGTATGGTTGGAGGAATGCCGGAATCAAACTTCGGAACCGAAGACGAGCTTCCAAATGGCGACATCTTGCCTTTCATCCAACTTAAGCTCAATCGACGCCTGCGCTCTGGCGTGTTTTGTTCGGACGCAACGGAATCAAAGGTTTCATCTGGTCGATCATGGCTTTTCTTCTTCTTGTGTTTACTGCGAGAAGAACTTCTAGATAGGGACAATCGGTTGAAGAAGCCACTTATGTCCTGGGATTTGGCGCTGCTGGGTGGTTCAGACTCGCCTTCAGCTGATCCATATGAGTTGTTGACAGAGATTCGTGAGGATTCAACCGGTCCGTCCGCTGACACTTCTGGTGAACTCACATTCGCCTGGCGACCTTCTGCAACCATATTTGGGGTCGATGCAGGCTTATCTCTATCACTTTGGACGGGGACAATTTGCTTTGCAGAAGTTTTTGGCTCAACAATTTCGTTCTTAGCTGCCTGTAGTCGTTGACTCATATTGTTTACCCGACGTACGGTAGGCGTGCTCAGGTTATGCACTGTCAGAGGTGGTAAATTCGAAGGTTGCATGTGATTGGCTTTCATTGACGGTTTCGAGCGCTTTACTGGCGATGTGAAGGAAGTCTTGTCTTCGAATTGAGCATTAAGGTGGTCGGGGTTCTTGTTGTTCATCGATAGTGTAGCGCTTCGTTGTCTCAGACTCGACGCTGGACCTGAGACTGATCGAATAGAGTCACGAACTCTGGTCGGTGATTGTCTATGACCAGTGAGCACATCCAATCTCTTCGGAAGTGGTGGAATTGGAGGTATAGGAGAGGGTCTAGTACGAGAGAATAATGGTGGTTTTACTGGACTTGGAATGCCACTAACACTGCGAGCTATCCTGTAGTGATCAAGTGTATGCACGGGCTCAGTCGCACCTTCCAGTATCTTGCTATTCCTCTTGGCTCGTTTCGCTTCTACTGGAGAGATGGTTCTGGCGCCCAAGCCAGCTCGTCTAGGAGAAATCTGACTTGATAGAGACCTGGAAGACGTCGACTGAGAGCTCATATATAGAGTTGGTTTCGCTCGAATTGACTGAGGCTGCACATCTGGCACACTAAGATCATACATCGAGTGGGATTTGTCCATGATCTTCTGTTCATGATTTCTATCCTGTTGTGCAGGTGAAGGATCTTTGTGTATGGTCGAAGCGACCCTACCTCCCGACTCGATTGATGGTATGTTTGTTGAGACCACCCGCTGACTAGGAACACGGTACTTGATTGGTGTAGCATTGGGCCCTTCCCTCACAGCTGACGATCGCAGTTCACTTGCTCGAGTTGGTCGACTGATGGACGACTGTTTAGCGGTGTGTGTCTTGAGTACACGAGCCGCTGTGCCCGTGCCTGCCGGGCTGGATGACATGCCATCCAATCGGTCTGCCATGACTGCCTACCTTGGATTTACCGACGCTGTTTGACAGGCGGATAAGTCTCGTGGTCAATCGTGTTCCATTGTAAGATTAGGATCGAAATACTGGACTTGTGTGTATTGCAACGACAGCCAGGCACCTCAAGCCGCACACATACAATGGACGAAACTGTGTAGATGCAAGGGCAATTTGATTGTATGTATGTACATGTGTTATGCTTGTATGTCTGTGTGTATTGTGTGGTTGAACGCGAGATGAGCTTCACGGCAAATCAACCTTCCGCCCCGGACTTGCTTCCCGCGCGCCACAGCTCCACCTTCGCAATCCATGGATGGGCGCGCTCTGGCACAGTTCTACGTACGTATACCTATACGTGTACGTACCTAGTTCGTTGGCTATGAAGGTATATAGGTGTGAGCTTGGCTAGTCTGCAGTACGCGAACGATCCCAGCACTGAACTGGTAAGCGATCGTCGCTACCTAGGTATTGCTGGGACTATGGGAGATTTGGAGTCTGTAAAAGAGGTGCTCTCATTGATATCTTAAGCATAGAGGCAATAGCAGCTGGCACAGGTCGAAAGCGATCCGTGTTGAAAACGACTTATGAAGAAGCAGAATGACTCTGGAGATCCCCGATTGGGCGGGCGACGACCTGGTGTGGAAAGCGCGTGACCCGCGACAGTCTCCAAGGCATTGCTCAGGTATAGCCATACTACCGGCGCGGGTACTTGGAAGCATGTTTACGCCTCGCGCTGTCCGGGGAGGTCAGAAATATGTCCAGTGTGCATTGCCACGCTGAGCCGAAACCATAGTAATGATGTTGCTCGTGTTCACTTGAATTATCCCTCGGAGACACGAGATACGAACATGTGCTTTCTTGAGCGAGCAGTTATGCTGAGCATAAACCATTTGAGGATCGTGTGGTATTTTGAGCTCGTCCAGTGCTTATTTGGGAGGCATATTGTGATCCGTTTGCAGAATTAATCGCACACTCAAAAGCTTGTATGGTTCAGGAAAGCGTATCGCCTATCATGGATCGTCCTTCTGTGATTCTCTTCGACGAATTTCCACTCGGTCAACGGCGTACTTCATCCTTGATCTTTCTTGATACCGCTGAAATCTACAGCCTTCGAAGGTAGCTAGTGAAACCGCAGCAAAGGTGGTCGCTCCCCAGTTCATAGCTTGTCCTCCGCGTCTGCCCAAGAAGAACTTGACACCTCCAATAACTGTGGCCGATACCACACCGTACAGCAGTGAATTCCTGGCACATGGTATTTCTGTGATGTGCAGAAGTTCGGAGAGCGATACTGTAGAAAAGGCCTGCGAAAGTGTCGGCTGTGTTGCCTTCATTTGATCGAGTGCAGCATTTCTAGCTCTCTCTGCTTCAGTCGCCTCATGGCCCTTGTCCATCCTTGCAATCACCGAATCAAGAGTCCTTGAACTGTCCAGTCTCGAAAAAACAGCTGACGACTTATCGTATAACTTGAAAAGGCTATATAACACAGCTTCTACCGTATTGATCCTATGGTCGGTGCCACAAGATTTCGCATCTTGGTTGCAAATGCCGAGGGAGACGTTATCGCACATGATTCAGTTGTTCAAAAATTGTGATCAGCATCAGTACAACAAGTGCAGACATGACAATCAGCTGCCAGGGTATGTTTGTGCTCTACAACACAACGAAAACGCAGCTGTCTGACCAGACGGCTATTGTTACAGAGCTATAGACTCAATTCAAGCAAGTACATTGTTTGACACTAGAATCCTGTAAAAGAAGCACCTTGTGTTGCTATTACAAAGGCATTCGTGTTGCAGCCAGCACAAAAGTACTTTCGATCAAACAGAATCATTTGTCAGGGCTATTCTACTCACCACATAATCTCTTTTGGTTGGATGTCCGAGGATGAGTATGACGGTCTCGACATATTTGAAGAAGAGGACAGACCTCTTCCGGATCCAGTCTTCCAGACATTTCAGAGACTCAATGGTGAGAACCTGACAGTGCGGCTCGTGGGGCAGTCTCCTTTGTGGGGACATCTGCTGTGGTCTGCAGGCAAAATCATGGCCAACTATTTGGACAGTGACAGCACTATCATCAAGGGCAAGAATGTTCTTGAGCTCGGCGCAGCTGGGGCACTACCTTCTCTCATATGTGCATTAAATGCTGCAAAACTGGTTGTCGCAACTGATTATCCTGATGCAGATCTGCTATACAACATGCAATACAATCTGGACCACTGTTCAGGCATCGATCACGAAAAAGTCTCTGCTCAGGGCTATATCTGGGGTAGAGAGCCTGATGAGCTTCTGGCCAAGACTGCTCAGGAAAAATATGACTTGCTTCTACTCTCAGACCTGGTCTTCAATCATCAAGCACATTCTGACTTGCTCAAGACGTGTAGATCTTGTTTGTCAACTCGTCCGGGATCCCAGGTTCTGGTGTTTTACACGCACCACAGACCACATCTGGCAGACAAAGACGATGCGTTCTTGTCACTTGCGTCTGACTACGGATTTCATGTAGAGAAAGTGGTCGAGGATATGTCCGAGAAGAACATCATGTTCGAAGAGGATGGCGGATCACGCCAGGTCCGAGCAACGGTGCATGGCTACCGTTTCACATGGTCGTGAGCACATCCCCGGCGCATTGTCCTTGACAAGTGGCAAGATATGCTATTAACGGAAAGCGCTTGTCGCGTGACTGGATACACATACAGATAAAGCATAAAACTTGGACCAGATGTATCGCACAACTGAACGCGTCCATGTAGCTCGTGGCTCCTGGTTCTACCTAGCTAGTGTGATGCTCAACATTGACATGCTTATGGCGAGTCATGGCACCATTACAGCAAGGCATTGTCGCAGCGTCTCCGATGGTGATCTCCAGCGTTAGGGACAAGCAAGCGACAGCACGAATTTGACATGTGTTTTAAGACGTGTATCACAACGTCAGCTATGAAATATACAGAAGTCAAACTTCAGCTTCGCTTCCAAGCTTAAGTTTCATTCTGCGAATGGCTCTGGCGGAGTGGCGCAAATTGTGGTCAGCGTCAAATTACTCCACAAAATCGTACCGTGCATCGACGGTCTTGTAGAAATTTCGCTTCACTACTCACCAGGCCTATTTACAAATATAGAGGCCCGATGCTTTGCCTATAACAGCTCCGATCGTGTTTCTGGCCATCATCTGCGGGTTTCAACATGCCGCTACTTATGATGACGGGGTTTCCTTCGTCGGGAAAAAGTCATTGGGCTCGAAAGATTTATGATGATTTTCAGGAACGCATAAAAACTTCCACAGATGCCCGCGTTTCTAAGATGAGCTGCGTTCTCATTAACGACGAGAGTCTGGGTGTCGACAAGATGGACTACTCGGACGCACGGCGGGAGAAGGCTGCGCGTGGTCTATTGTTCAGTGCGGTGGAGAGGTATCTTGGGAAGGAATGTTTAGTGTTGTGCGATGGCTTGAACTACATCAAGGGATTTCGGTATCAGCTATCGTGTTCTGCAAAGGCGGTCGGTACCCCACACTGCCTGGTACGTGAAGCTCGCGCCATTTTTGGGGCTCGTTCTCTTAGTGCCGCAACTGATACAACTCCAGGTGCATGTCGGATGTCCGGTCGACAAGTGCAACGAGTTTAATGCCGCTCGACAAGCGGAACTACACGGCAGCCACTACACGAAGCAAGTCTTTGACGAACTGATCATGCGCTACGAGGAACCCAACACGAGTAGTCGCTGGGACTCGCCCTGCTTCAATATCTTCTGGGAGGACGAGTCGGCACCAGTCGAGGAAATCTGGAGTGCGCTTGTAAATCGCAAGATTGCGCGACCGAACGCATCGACGCTCATGAAACCCGCCGTGGAGGGAGACTATATGTACGAACTCGATCGTGCCACGCAGAGCGTCATTGCCGCCATCATGGAGACGCAAAAGATGGGCATGCTTGGGGGCACCATCAAGGTCGACGGGATGCCTCTGTCTCTGCCAGACCAAGCGGTCGGCATCGCTGTCCTGCAACGGCTCAAGCGGCAATTCATCAATCTCAACAAGAACCTCATGGTCGGCAATCCCACCAGACTCAAGACCCTCTTTGTCGAGTTCCTCAACGATCAGTGGAGTTGATCGGCTGCCATTGTTCGTGTGTACATATTGGAGCAAAATTGGCTTGGGCGGAAAGAGTTGGCGCATACATGGTATCTGATGGGTGCAGATTTATTAGAAATGGCAATATTTGAAGACTAGATAAAGGTAATAATAGAAAAGAAGTTGTAGTGTAGATATGAGCAGAAAAGAAAGCTCAACGACAACACGCATAGTAGATGCGTTTGAGGATATTCAGGGCTTGTCTTCTGTTGGCAGGGGTATTGTACTGTTCCCATCCGGCCTGTTGACCTTGCTGTTGTTGTTGCTGTGCTTGGTACTGCTGCTGTTGACCTGCACCATACTGAGGATTGTTGTTGTTATTGATATTCTGCATGGCATAAGAAGGTTGCGTTTGGGGGTGATAGGCCTGCTGGGGTTGTTGGACATTGGCGGCGTACTGTCCTGCGGAACCTGGAGCGAGGAATCCAGTCTGCTGGACGCCGTTGACGTCGTGGTCGGTGAATTCGACGTAGATGCGGCCCTCGTTGTGTTCGGTGGTGTACTTGAAGTTGTGCCGACGACAGAGATCCTCGATGGCGGGCTTGAGTTTCTGGATGTGGTCGACGGAATGGATGCCCTTACCGACAATGACGTGCAGGTGTCGGTCGCGTCTCTGTTTACAGGCGAGAATACGTTGCTCGGTGTAGAACTTGGCTTCCTCGACGTGCAGACCATGTAAATCAATCTCGTCCTCCCGACAATCGGCGTTGTTTGCGCGAAAGACGTACAGCGCCGCGTCCTGGTTCGCCCTCTCCATGTTGGCCCCGTGTCGCTTGCCTTCTTCGCTCTTCTCGTGCGCCAATTGACCATTACCTTGCTCGTACGCACGCTTCGACGCCTCGAAACATTGGCCGCGTAGACTCGCCTCGTGCTGCGCTATTCCGCGCAGACGCTCATATTCCGCGTCGTCCGCATGGTTCGATGCGCGCGCCCTGTCGTTGAAGGTCGGCACTGACCGAGGCACTCCTACTGAACCGAATGCCGACATGCTATTAAACCGCTCTTATAACCTCTTGGCTCTTTCAGCAGGTTCTTGAAGGAACCACCTTCCGTCTGCAACGACCACACCCTGGCGTATCGCTGCTAAAAAAAGCAAAGGCCGTCAATTCCCGGAAAGCTTAAAACCTGACATCTCCCCCGATCTGATCTGCGTCGCGGGAGTCGTCGTAAATCTCGTATTGTGTAAACAAGAGTGAGTTGAAAGTCTTGTTTGTAGTATATATATATCATGGGAAATTTAGTCAGGCTTGAGGACTATGATAGTTGGCCGGGATATCTGAAGTCTACGTTGGCTTTTAATTGCAGTGTTCTCGCGAGTGCACAAATCATACTTCATAGCACAACACATGTGGTGGGAATCCTGTGTTTGATCATGGTGAAGATCAAGATCTATCGAAGGCTTGACAATTAGTAGAAACCTATGACTACGTGATTCAGAGGAAAGAGATGTAGAGCTAAGCTTGACAGGACGGCAGATGTCCAGAGCAAGCCTCTTTCTCGGCGGGACAAGGGCAGATGGATGAGCGATCCTTGGACACACTGAGGTTACGTCGTGTCGATTGATAGAGCCTATGTCGCTTGCTTGAATCTTGAAAAGGACAAACGAAGCCAGAAACATGTAGAAGTCTGGTTGACCAGCTGTGTAAACAGCCTTCGTGCCTTTTCAAACTGAGTCTACTTCATCACCATGAGACAACTGCTTTCTTAATTTTGAACACTCGTATAGTTCAGAGCTGTGACCGCTGGTAGAAGTTGTCGACAACGCATGAACTGCATCGGACAAGTAACCATGAAGTTGACTCTTCGAAAGTCTGCCACTGCAAGTGCGAAAGCTATCCGTACACATGTATACCAACAAGAATACACTACTTTTGCAACAATTGTGCCTTCGTGACTGATATATCGCATGCTCCTTCACTCACGGAGTCTCGTGATAAACGCTATGCTTGTAATTGTTGAAAAGAAACGCCAGTCGCAATATATAGAAAGGAATTAAAACAAGAGTTCGTCACTGTAATCTCAGGCCAAACCAGCTTTCACGGCTCGCTTCTTGATATTCGCGGCAGTCTGCTGCATTGGATTCAGCTTGTGATCTCGTGCTGCCTTGATGTAATTACTGCCGTGCTTGGCGATGATGCGACGCAACCACTCCAATTCACCTTGACTCGCTTCTCGTGGTGTCAATTTCTCCTCCAAGGCACGCTGCTCGAGCGCCTTGACAACGTCTGTGGTTTCCGGTACGCTCAATTCGGCCTGTGCTGGCACAGAACTGTATATTATCTCGGCCACATTTCCCTCTGCGTCGCGCTTGATGATGGCTTCGTTTGCCTTCAAACCATTGTCGTCTACCTGTACCTCCTTAGGCGCATCCGGGTACAATTTTTCTACACCACCACTCGAGGCATTGATGTTCGGATTGGACACTAGCCCGAGACGCTTGTAGTTTTGTTGCAACGTCTGGGTCTTGTCCCAATTCGCAGCTATGATGGCATTGCCCTTGATATTGACCTTTTTCAACTTATCGCCAGTCCTCTTTGTGAGTTTGGCGCGCGAAGTCCGCTGCTTTTGTCTTTGACGTGGATTTGCCATCTATTGTACTCGGACACGACGACTGGCAGAGTGCTATGTGCACAAGTAGGCCCGTTCCAATGTAGTCGAGGTTGTGTCCTGAAGCAAGAATTTGTGATAAATTTTGGCTTCGTATGCTTCGTATCTGCAGATCTCCACCGGGTCAAATTTGGTGCCACAAATTCAGTGAAAGTTGAACGAATTCATCGTGAATCTCAGGCCTATGAAGTACGTATACATGGTTTCCGGATACTAGCATAGACGAGCACTCGGCACGCACTTTGTCGAATCTTAAGGTGACCATTCTGTACAACTAGTAGGTGAATCGCAAAGTCGAGGCGACGATTGTTGAGCATGGTTAACGCACACGATATCGTTGTCATCGACAACTATGACTCCTTTACATGGAACATTGTGGAGTATGTGTCTGCCATCACAGACCGCAGCATAGAGGTCTACAGGAATGATAAGATAACTCTGGAGGAACTGGAAGCGTTGCAACCGAAGCTGCTGATCATCTCTCCCGGTCCTGGACATCCCGACACGGACGCCGGCATTTCCTCCGATGCGATATCAATGCTCAAGGGCAAGATTCCAATACTCGGGGTGTGTATGGGACAGCAGTGCATGTTTACAGTATTCGGCGGAAAAGTGGAACAGACTGGCGAGATCTTGCATGGCAAGACCAGCCTGGTACAACACGACGGCAAGGGCATCTACGCCGGCGTCCCACAAAACATCGCCGTCACACGATACCACTCCTTGGCAGGCACCAAGACGACACTTCCCGACTGTCTCGAGACGACATGCTGGACAGAAAGCGGCATCATCATGGGAGTGCGCCATAAAACGTATGCCATCGAAGGTGTCCAATATCATCCAGAATCAATCCTGTCAGAAGGCGGCAAATCAATGTTTAAAAACTTCCTGCAGCTCAAAGCAGGCACTTGGGCGGAACACGAAGATCTGCTCTCTCGCGACAGTCCTGCCGAATCTCGAAATGCTACTACTGCCACAAATGGGAAAAAGAAGACTATATTAGAAACGATACACGAACAGCGACTGCTAGATATTGCCGCGGCAAAAGCGACTCCTGGCGCAACACCAGAAGATCTCAAAATCCTGCTAGAGCTCAACGTTGCCCCGACACAGATTGACTTTCCCACACGTCTGCGGCAGAACGTACCGGAGCCCGCAGTCATGGCCGAGATTAAGCGGGCATCGCCCTCGAAAGGAGACATTGACTTGTCCGCCAATGCGGCGCGACAAGCACTCTTATACGCCAGAGGTGGTGCCAGTGTCATCTCGGTCTTGACGGAGCCAAAGTGGTTCAAGGGCTCACTCAACGACCTTCGAGCCGCGCGAGACGCGATTCAAGGACTGCCGAATCGTCCTGCTCTACTGCGGAAGGATTTCATCATTGACCGCTACCAGATTGACGAGGCCCGCATATACGGTGCCGACACAGTCTTGCTGATTGTCGCCATGTTATCCGAGGAAGCACTCTTCGATCTCTACGCCTATGCCAAGAGCCTCGACATGGAGCCTCTCGTAGAGGTGAATAATCAGGACGAAATGAAGCTGGCCATGAAACTCGGTGCCAAGGTTTTGGGTGTCAATAATCGGAATCTGCATGACTTTGTCGTCGATTTGGAGACCACTAGCACGCTGGCCAAGGATCTGGCAGAAGGCGTCACGCTCTGTGCATTATCGGGCATCACCGGCCGCGCAGATGTGGAGAAGTATGTGAGCGAAGGTGTTGGAGCTGTTCTCGTTGGCGAGGCACTCATGAGGGCCGCCGACAAGGGTAAATTTATCGATGAGCTCTTGGGCAAGGATACAACCACGCAAAAGTCTGAACAGCGACGACAGACGCCGCTCGTCAAGATTTGTGGGACCAGGACCGCGTCGGCTGCAATTGCAGCAGCAGATGCCGGCGCCGACTTTATCGGCATGATATTCGCCGAGGGTCGAAAGCGTACGATTTCAGTTTCGACGGCATCCGAGATTGTCTCTGCTGTGCAATCACGAACATCGAATGCTGCCGATACGCCGTTGTCGTCGTCACAACCGCAAGCACTACGGACGGAAGACTGGTTCTCGTACCAGTCCGATATACTCGCGAACGCTCCACACAAACCACTCTTTGTGGGTGTCTTCCAGAACCAGTCTTTGGAGACGATTCTGCACGCCAAGTACGCAGTGCCGCTGGACATTGTTCAATTACATGGCGACGAACCCCTCGAGTGGTGCAATCTCATTCCGGGTCCCGTGATGCGCGCGTTTGATGTGACTGAATCGGCATTGACTAAATCGGGCCATCACGCGATACCGCTCCTGGATGCGACGAGTAAAGAGGGAGTGAAAGGCGGTAGTGGTGCGCGACTAGATTGGGATCGCGCGCGAGACATTATTTCTGGCAATCGGCACGATGCGGCGTCGCCATTACCTGTTATATTGGCCGGCGGACTGACTCCTGATAATGTGGCCGAGGCCCTGCGCGTCACAGGGGCACGCGGAGTCGATGTCAGTAGTGGCGTGGAGACGGACGGCGAGCAGGACTTGGACAAGATTCGGTCATTCATCAGGAATGCCAAGGCATGAGATGGTCTCACTGAATGAATTGCTTTCTTTTGTTCTCGTAGCTAGCATTGCAGTAGCAAGTCATTGATGGTGTGATTCGTGTTGATCACTATCCTGAAAACGTGCATTGCCATGATCGTATCGTATCATCGGGCTGTTCGTGTAGAATTCGCTGTTCGTTTCATGTTGAGTGTCTTTCTCTGTAGTAGCTGGTGGTTTTATCCCAAGAATGATATATTCGAACGTGTCGACACTACTGGAGAGACCATTTCTGACCTTTCTAAAGTATCAAGAGCCATCAAGAGCCAAGATCACCCATCAATCTGTGGTATCGTCATTGGTGAGAAAGACATCGAGTCGGGCCTCCGTCTCCTGCAAGCGTTCGCGCAATGCGGCATTCTCGTGCGCAAGGGTCTCAATGATGGACTCGGCCGTGACATCGGTTTGTGCGTCGAGGGCATCGCGGACGTATTTATTGACATGCAGCACCTGTCCGCGCACGTCGATGGCCTCGCGCTGCAGGGCGGCGTGTTGCGTGTCCTTGAGATCGATGACGGAGCTATAGTTGCGGTGCAGGTCCAGCGTCGCCGTCGTGACTTTGTGCTCGTGCGTGCGAATCTGGTCCATCGCCCGTGTCAATCCCAACTCGTACTCTGCGCACAGCAGACTCAGTTCGTCCGCTTCCATGCGTAGAGCTACATTCTCGTCTGCCAGCGCAGTGTAGGACTTGCGCAGGTTGCGATACTCTTCCGCATCCACTGTTGCTGCTCTGCCATTGTGCGATCCGGAGGAGCCATTCAAGCTGCCACTGCCAGTTCCACTGCTGCTGTACGATGGATTCAGTTCAATGTGACGGCGTAGTCTCTCCGTCTCCTGCTGGTTGGCCGATAGTTGTGCAGAGAGCTCCTGGACCAGTCTCCAGACGCGTTGCAGGTCTGTATTCTGTGCGGCAACCATGGTGATACCACACTGTCTAGACTACAGAGGAGGGAGGAGAGTGTAGTCAACTTGTACTTGACCACGTTACACGCACGGAATTGCACTTCTTGAGCACTGTTCCACAATTGTCACAGTCTTGCCGAAGGCCTAGGTACTAGCACTACAAGACAATTTTACTATAGCTAGCGCTAGCTATAGATAAGGAGTGCCCCGGGCTTGTCGAGGTGAGGTGCATGCAGTCACTGTAGTTAGTGATCACAATCAGTAGAGAATCGATGCACATGAGTGATTCACCACCCAGTCCCGGACATTAACCGAGAGAACGTAAAGGGCGAGCTGGTCAAGAGTGTTAGAGTGTGAGCGTGTCAACGGTCATGTACGAGAGAGTATGTACGTTCGTGAGTTATTGTGATGCATGCCGAATCTACACGCATCAACTAGCTAGACGGTATAGCGCCGAATAGCTACAATTGCATGAAGAAGTAGGTGGGCAGCTCAACTTCATAGACACCTATAGCTAGTCAAGCGTACCCGTCAGAGCCGGTGTAGCAATCCATTGCAAGGTAGGCCCAAACCTTCAATGATACGTGTGTGGACTGCCGGACGTCATCACATGTCGAGCTTTCACAAAGTCACTGCGAGAAGAAATCTCGATCAGGAAAGTGGAGAAAGACATCTCCAGGAGCCGAGCAGACACAGCAGCTTGTCTTATCAAGGTCCTTCCTTAGTCAAGGTAACCTGGAAGGCACCTACATATGATGTATCGGCCGGCAACTAAGAAAAAGCCCCCTGCTCGCGATCCATCGTAACGACCTCGAGTCCGTCCATCCATCCATCCATGGATCCGGATGCGACGATGATCGCGATACCCTTACAAAAGGCTTAATGGTGGCCACGCGAGCTCACTCCCCTTGACGTGCGGGCGGGCGGCAGCACCAGCAGATTCGGGCCGACTTTCGAGGCGGGGTGTCTAGCTACATTGTACGGAGCTATACTTGCTGATGGAAAACGCATTTACCCAGAATACTTATTGAGTGTTGAATGATGCCAACGAACTCCTAAGTAGCTAGCAAAATACGAGAGATCACAGAGGCTCAGAGCCATGATTGATTTCATACTCTGCAGTAGAGTCGCCCGCTTTCGGCGGGCGAGACTTGGCCGCGCGTGTGTGTGCGTGCGTGCGTGCTTGCGTGCTTTCCAGTGGCATGGACAAGCCTTGTAGCCATATGCCCAATTGCAACCAGGCCTTGAAACTCGAACTCGAGTTCTCGAGGTTGCTCCCAGTTGACTGCTGCTTGATGGGTTGAAGTGCGAGCCCGAGTCTCCACCTTCCCTTCAAGGCAGGCATCCAAGCGCCCTCCACAGAGCTTGTGGCATCCATCTGGCAGATCCCTTGCCCTTGGCCTTCTTCCGTGCGTTCCCGCTAGTTGCGTTTCACACCCATCTCCATCCTCACTCGGCACTCGCTCGTCCACGCTTTTCTGCCCTGGATCCTTACAAGGACCCGCTCTGCAGCTGACCACCGGATTCCCGGGTCCTGGTACGGGGTCCTGTGTCCATCGCACAGGGAACGGACGTCTTTCCTCGAGTGCTATCGATCACACTCTTCTTTTCTTTGCCTTCGCCGGTGATATATACTTTTTTCTTTTCTTGTTGCGGCTCGTAAAAATATCTGTGGAAAGGTGAACGACATTCAGGATAGGTCCGACATGGATATAGAGCCGTCAGCCGCATGAACATACTACGAGGACAAAGATGGGTGAAGTACTTCCGAGGGGACGTCTCGATGGCTCGCACAATTCCGACGAATCCGCGGCCGCTCCAGGACAGACTCAGCGCACTCTTAAGGGTCATCGCGGACCAAAGTCCAAGAATGGTTGCACAAACTGCAAGGCTCGGCGCATCAAGTGTGACGAGGCAAAACCGCACTGTCAGAACTGTATAACAAAGGTACTTGATTGTGTCTATGCGCCTCGGAAACCATCCGCCAGTCGTCCTACAAATCGCACAGGGTCCATGCCCAAAACCACCACGGAGACGAGCAAGTCGGGCACAACGGACAAGTCGATGGCCTCTCTCGTTGAGTATCCTCAGTCGGACCATCTCTATGAATTCAGTCCTCGCGCTTCCATTTCAAACTCGACTATACGGCGCTTCTCCACGACCGATGAAGTGCCCGATCATCGCTTCGGGTACTTAGGACCTTCCGTCTCCAGCTCGGAAGCCTCACCCGTAGAGTTTGGCTCCCTGTCTTCCGCCCAAGACCAGGTTGCTGCGATGGACACTTCGGACGCATATCAGGGCACAAAATCTCTTGAGCTCGGTTCCATCACACAGGAAGAGCTCTTGTTGACAAGGGTCTTCTTTCAAACATCCACCCATCTCTTTTCCATCTACACTGGTCCTTGCAATCCGTTCATGCGACTGAGGCAGTATCTGCCGCATTCCAAGGCTCTGAGGCTCGCCGTGCAAGCCATGGCAGCCCTGACGATATCGGACTATCAATCCGCTGATCAAGCCCGACACATGGATCGTGGTCTCGAGCTGCAACGGTTGGCATATCGGGAACTTAGTCTCGTGCTGGCCGACCCGGTCGCAAGTCTCTCTGATGCCACGTTTGCGGCCATTGTGCACGTCGGCATGACGGAGCCCTGGCACTCGCTGCGATCAGATCAGTCGGGTGCGATGCATCTGCGGACGTCCAAGGTACTGATCTGTCAGCGGCAGCAAGCAGGGAAGCCACTGCCGCCAAAGTACCTGTGCAATCTCCTGCTCTACTGGGACCTCCTGGTGTCTCTGCACAGCGACAGTTCTCACGAAGGATATAGCACCGAGATGCTGCTCTCGGGCCGCCACTCGGAAGACGAGCCGATAGACTACATTGATCCTACGTTGGGAGTCGGAGTACAGTTGTGCAGCATCATCATTGACATGGAGAACTACTTGAGGTTTTGGCGACTCCAGCTCACGGACGCCGACAAGTCGCAGCATCTGGACGTTGCGCTCGCCCTGGAGAGGCGGCTCAAGGAATGGCAACCCGACCTCGACATTACAAGACTGACCGGCTGTCTCGGGGTCTTCCAGACTTCCTCCCTGCAAGACATTCTGTTTACCGCGGAAGCGTACCGACAGACAGCCCTCTTGCTACTCTACCGATCTGTACCACAGATCATCCCCTACACGGAACTACACGACCCGACCGTTCCGCCTCGCTTGTTCCTGGAGACGCTGGCCTCGTCAATTATGAGACTATTGGCGTCCATCGGACTGTCGAGTCCCGTCTGCACGACGCACGAGTGGGTGCTCTTTGTGGCCGCACCGGACGTAGCCAATATGGCCGAGCGGCAATTCGTGCGGGAGCGCATGAGCGGCCTATTGGAGAAGATTGGCATTGTGGGCATCAAGGAGGTCATGAATTACATTGAGGAGCTATGGGTGTTGATTGACGGTGGCCGAGAGGACAGCAGCAGGTGGATGGATGGCATGCATCGTCGCAGCTGGTACCCACTACTCGGCTAATGAAGCTACCGTGAGTTGACCACGCGCGCCTTGTGTATAACAATGTTTCAAAAGAGTCGGGAGTGGTGGGTAGCAAGAAGACCAAGGAATTAGCGAGCAGTAGTATCTAGTGACGGGGATTGTGTCTCTCCAAGCGTGTATATATACTATAAATACTGTACAAATCGTATGCGTGCGACTCCAAGTACCAGACTAGCTAGTTCTGCGCGTACAGTAATGGCAAGACTTAAGCCTACTTAAGCTTGTACGTATCTGCAAGGGAGACACGCAAATGCATCATTGGCTGGAGAGCAGAAAAGAAGCGTGCGCCCCTTGTCTCAATTAGGAAATGCGGCGGCGGGATTTGCGAAGATTGTTCGGAGACTTCACACCAGCCGCAACACGTCTTGACCAATGGTGAGCTTGTGCTCAACGCCACTGAGCTGTTATACGGGTTCAACTGAGCTTCATACATACCCGTTAGCGGCCCGCCTCCCGCCCGCAGCGAACCAGCCGCGCGACTCACCACGAATTGGGTCTGCAGCGATACTGAATGTCGCAGTGCAAGTGGCTGTCATGGTCTTCCTCTTTCGACAATTTCAGTGTCTCACTCGTGCGTCTAGGTGACCTCCCTCGAGTCCCCCTCGGCGCGGGCCTTTGCCTGTCTGACCCAGACTGATGTCGTCGTTGTCGTCCACTATTAGCATGCAGTTCAAAGCAGAACAAAGGAATCGCAGTAAAGTCTCCTTCAACAGAGTCGCCATAGGTGATTGGCATGGCAGATCGCATCAAGTCTCTGAAAAACGAGGCGCGTCGGATGCCAAAGAACCCCATGGCAGCCGGCGGCAATGGTCCTCGAAGGATATCGGTTGGGACGATAGGTGTGAGGAAGGTCAGACGAGCTTCCGTCAAATCGAATACTTCTAGCGGTTCAAACTCGAGGAGGAAGAACAACCCGTTTGCCGACCTCGTACCCTCACAGACGAAAACATCGACGCTGCAGCCAAGAAAGATTGTCAAGAAAGTAATCACACAAAAGGGCGTACAACAACCCATCGTCGTCCTTAGTAAGCCCGCACCCAGTAAAGTACTACCCAGGTCGTTGGCGGTCGCCACTGCGCGCAATCCCGGTGCGCGAGTGATTGCCAAGTCTCCGGTACTGGCAAGCTCGACCTTTGAGCAGGCATCACTGGCATATCGTGATCCATTCAAAGATGCAAATTTACAACAAACACCCAAGCAGACAGTCGTTCCAGCAATTGCGCCAGAAGAGGCACAAGTTCCACCTATAACACAATCGACACTCACAGCACAAGAAATTCCCCGAGCTCGCCCATCCCTGACACATGGCTTTGTACAGGAAGACGACGAAAAAGCCATGGAGACCATGGCGATGGACAAGATTGATCGATTTCTAGAATCCCTCGGAGGCACACCAATACATACAGGGTCTCCTATCGAGGACTTGTCCTCGCCGGCACTCGCCACGAGTGCTTTTCCCGAAACAGAAATAGCTCAGGTTGAGAAACCCTTGGCGAGGTTGTCTGCACACGAGGCTGTGCCGACTAGTTGCGAGACGCCCTTTTTGCCCATGAAGGGTCCTTCATCCGTAGCCTCTTGGACCACTGAACCCGAGGCGGACGAGGAAAAACAACAAGATGAGAACAGAGTTACGGACGAGGAAAAACAACAAGATGAGAACAGAGTTACGGACGAGGAAGACTCGCTTGCCAACACATCTGTCAGTGCACGAGTGGTGCCTCCCCTCAGTATTAGAAAGTCCCCTACGAGTGCAAATACGTCTCTGCCCCCGACACCAGATGCAAGAGTCGAGAATGCTGCGGAGGAGGAAATGTTTCGTGGTGTGAAGGTTTCCTGGCTGCTCGCCACGTAAGTCGGTTGAAATGAATGCAAGATTCAAGGCTAACGAAATTAGTTACCATGATTACATGGCGCTAAAAGCACCCTCACAGACGACCCCAGCAGACAAAGCCTCTCCCACAAGCTCAAGTGCATCGAAAGGCTTGCGTCCTTTGATCCTTCCCGCAGTTTGTCATTCACCCAACAAGGTTGACAGTCCCCTCGCGTCCCCGACATCGGCAGACAAACCTTCATCATCTCCCCCAAAATTGCGTCGAACCCCGACAAAACTCACATTTGGATCTCCTCGAATAAGTCCCGAGGGTGCTCTCAAATCGCCGACAATCATGCCGCTCTCGCCGGGTGCTCGAGCACGACCGGTCTCGATGCCGGTCATGAAAAGAAGCAACACTGGTCTTTCGCAGCAAGATGCGGTCAATGTCGCTCGTATGAAGATGAATGCCGTTGTGGCAGCAGAGGATCAGTATTTCGTTCCTCAAGTCGTGGAAGCTACAACTGCTTGGAGACCTCTACTGAATAGGAATGACACGGTCGGCTCTCAATATTCTGTCTTGCAACCCCCTCTACAGCACTTCGAGCCCGAGCAAACCAAACTGACGAGCCCGGCAAAGCTTGAAGAAGCATCTTCGAGGTTGACCAATGACAAAACACAAGGAGACTACTTTACGACCAAGCCAGAGTCCTCGGCTGGTACAATCACACCAGGTGAAATCAGGCGAGTTTCAGAGAGGAAACGCATAGTGACCAACAATATCGCATTCTATGATCCATTCGCGGGCGCGCCTCCTAAAAGTGCACAAAGAACTTCCCCGCCGGCCAACAGCTTCAGTCATCATCGGGCGAAAACTGAGGATGCAAGTCTCGCTGCCACCATCAGCAATAGATCAGAACAACAAGTCAACCCGTTTCTCGAGGTCAAGCGCGTCATGTCTGGAGAGGCTCGCATGCCAGAGGTCAAGACGGAGCACGTTGGTGCCGTCTCGGCCGTCAACTACTCGACGCTCCGACCCATCAGGCTGGATGCTCATGTCGCGCCCGTACGACGAGTCTCCCGTCCATCGCAAAAGGAGTACTCCGGCGAGTCCACCTCCGAGGATGACGATTTATTGCCCAAGCTTCGACCACGTTTCGAAGTTTTCGGCACTTCTACCAAGGCCCAAAAGGTGCTTGGGATGACTGCTTCTGAAGCCGCATCAAAGAAGACCGACATCAAGAAAAAGAAGAGCCAGAGCAGCACGACGAAGCCTACAAAAATCACGAAAGCTGAAGTACCGGTACTGGAACGCAAGAAGTCTAAAGGCGCTCGACGACCTTCCTACTTCATGCAGAAGAAACCGTCACTTTCAGAGACGAAACAGCTGGTTGAGCCATTTGATGAGGATAAATTCACAACCGACTTTGGATCTGCGACAATCTATCCACCTGTCAAAGCACCATCTCCGTCAGCTACTGTTGCTCGAGCATCATCTTACTTTGGCTCCGAGACTGCAACGACTTCCTCAGCTAAGCAGGAGAAGATGGCACGGACTTCGCAAGACAGGCCATCAGTGACTGAGCAGTACGTGAAGCTCGTTGATTCGCAGACCACGAATGCTCCCAAAGCTCGACCGATCCCTCTGTCACGAGTTTCCAGCAAGTACGAAGAGACGGGACCCAAGATGCCTAGCCCCTTATCGCGGGAGTTTGGATCCTCCATTCCAGTCTCACCAACAAGAATTGCAAACAAGACTGTTTCGCCACGCAATTCGCCGCCGGGTAAAGCCAGTCTCCAGCCGGCCCTACGAATCGACTCGGAGCCACATACAATGTTTGGCAACTATCGCTTGAGTCAGCAGGGTTCGCCAGCCAATGGCAGACCCGCTCACGAGCCAGCCGAAACGTCCCCGACCTCCGACGGACGCAAGAGTGCCGATCAGGAAGGATTCCGAGGAGAATTCGTGGGGCAGCAGATGACGTTTGCTATGGACAACGGGACTACTGGAGCCTCAGCGGCGCGAGCTAGAAAGTCGTCCGCCAGGAGCAGTGGTGGTCAGCATGGCGTCCAAATACTCGCGCCGACTGCAACCAGAAAAGTCTCTCGTGGCGTGCACGGGCGATTGTCCATCATTGAGCAGAGTCCCTTGCTCGGTTCTGAATCGGCATCGGGCAAGTTCAAGACTAGTCCCACATCTGAACGTAGTCGGCCAGACGCATCGGTACACGGCCTCGGTCTGGGTATGAGCCCTTCGCCGTCCAATGCCTTTGATCAAATCCTGGGCAATGAACGACACTCGGCATCGCCACGACTCGCCCCGCACCGCATCTCGACGCTCGATCGCATCAACAAGAGCGCTGAACCTTGTTCACCCATGACACCTTCGAGCACCGCAGGGCACTCTGACCAGGGCGAACGAGATACATCCTCTTACATTCCCACGAGAACTTCTTATCACGAACCTAGCCACGATTTCTCCGTACCAATATCTTACTATCAACCACGTGAACACAAACAGAATGCCGATCCCTTCAGGAACCTCGACATGAAGACCGTGGTGAAGCCGACGAGCGCCGGTACGAGCGGACTACGCAAAAAGTCTCCGACGACAACGACGACAAGCACAAACAGGTACTCGGACCCGGTGAGCACGTACAGAGAATTGGGACAAGGCAAGTCAATCAGTCCGACAGAGTCCATCGCACCATCCGACCGCCACTACACTGCGCGACCGAGCGACATGGACAGCGGCAATCTCCACCTCCACCACCACAACCAGCAGCAACAACAACAACAACGACACCAGGCGTCCGCTTCGGGTCGCGCGGTGCACAGTAAAAGCGGCGCCAAAATCGGCGTCATGACGCCGCGCAAGATTGAGCAACCGGCGAGCATGATGGCGGCGAGCGAGGTTCACGAACGATTCGACATTCGCAAGGCCCTGGCGCGTTCCGACGCCGGCGACGACCAAGACGATAATCACCATAATAACCATCACCAACAATCGTCGTCGTCGTCGTCGGCTGCGTACGGTTCATTCTATTCCGGGTCGCAGTATCAGGGTCCCAGTGGAAGCGGTGTCCACGGTCGTCAGATGAGTCGTCATCATCGAGAACGAGATGAAGAGGCAGATACGTTTGGTGCCTTGGCCAGTACCGCCACGCAAGCCTTTTCCAAGTGGTTTGGCTGACCTGACAATTTCGACGATGCTGTTTTGATGGGAGTAATGAAATAGTCGTCGTAATTTTCGCGACTTGTAAACATTTAGTATCGTGCATTGCGTGTATTATCTTTTACTTTTTTGTCAGTATTGCGATAGCGAGAAAGTATTCGATTGGTGTCAATCAAATAGCATCATCAGGACATGTATCATTATCATCATAATCACGATCACTATTCACAATCACCATTCACGAGTGATTGATATTTTTCTGTTAATTTGGTTGCATTTCTTCTATTGTTCTACTATGGACCTTTTAGTCAATATCAATTTTGCATGCTTGTGTCACAATTGAAATTGGAGCTTTGAGTTTAGAGCTTTGAGAGCAAGTTTTCCGCGGACGAAACGGTGGGTTGAGCCTGCAAATGGTCAGACTCAATCCTGTGAAGAGAAGAAGAGGGCAGGGTGAAGGGGACTTACGGATGGGTTTGGTTCCTTTTCGGCGTAGACGACGGTGCCGTCCTTGATAATCATGCCGAACCGCGTGAGTCGGTGTCCGATTCCGAATTTAGTGAGATCGAGTTCGTATCCCGTCTGCTTCCCCCACGTCAAATTTGGGTCGCAGAGCATGAGAATCTCGTCCTTGACGCCGTTGGCTTTACCCCAAGCGCTCATGACGAATGGGTCGTTGGCGGAGACGATGGCCACCACGTCGGCTTTGGATTTGAGTGCTTTGATGTGCTCTAGAAAGGCCGGGATGTGGTTTGCCTGACAGGTAGGGGTGAATGCTCCCGGGACGCCCACCAGGACTACCGTCTTGTTGGACCATTCTTTCGCCGTGTCCAAGGGGCCAGGAAGACCGCACGATGTGATGGATTCCGATTCAGGCACGTACGAGACGTAGTTGAATGTGGTGTGAGGGAATGGTTTTCCTACTTCGACAGACATACTTGACAGAGTTCTTCGATTGACGCGTGTGTTATTCAGTCTCTAGTGGGAAGTATGAGATGATATAGTAGTGAGTGGTCTGGACCATGAAAGAGAGACAAAATCATGGAGCCATTGGTTATGACGCTTCAGGATCCGCCCGTATCGGTCAAGCCGATATCTTCATTGTTTCCCAGCCAATTCTAGACAAAGAAGTTTTCCGCCGTTTTGCCGGTGCTTTGTGCAGGTCTCTGGGAGCTCCCGTATCGGACTAATCTGATAGTGGGTTGATGCATGCTTGTCGCCGCAGAACCGCATTGCTGTGCCGTGCCTGTGTCAGAAGCTGTGCTCGAGCTTGGCTATAAATATGTGACAAAGCCCTTTCATGAGACCAGTAGCCTGAGTCAGAAGGCAAGGAGGGTCTGCAGAATGCGGCTGAAGCAGGTGTAGCACGCTGTCAAGCTGGACTCGATCCTGGAAAGTTGCATATATGCATATGGTACACACCTGGGCATGTACAAAGAGCGTCGCGCGTGCGCACATGCACGCATGATCTGCTTGCAATTGGCAAATCATGAATCACCCCAGGCCTGCTTCTTAATTCCTGAGTCATGCGATCTTTCTTTCGTGTCGTGTCAGGTTGGACACCAGCTAAGCCTGGACATGATGAAACCTTTTGCACAAGCAGATAGAATCTATAAGCATGCTGCTGAGGTGATGTATACCATTCAGAATCAAGTGCACAATTGGACGAGTGAGACAAGCCGAGGAGTAGAAGAGGGCTTTGGCGAATAAAGTTGACACGGACCAATTAATCGCCGGCGCTTGGCAGGACTCGTCACCGTGGTCATGAGCCTGCCTCGCCACGACTTCTAGACTTCTACAGCTGACAGCCCGCCACGGACGCTCTCCTTTGTCGGCTCTGTCCGAGCTAGATAGGTGCACGAGCCATTGTTTCTATTGCATTGTACATGTGCTTGGCACACAAAGCGCTGCCCTCATGAGTGTCAGACGAAGATCAGTGCGCCAGTGAATATGAGTGCATGTCGAGCTGGAGCAGTCACATTCTGTCGATTGATTGCTGCATGATACACCTCATGGTAACGATGATGCTTTGAACTGAAGAGGTGTAAGGCCTGCGTTAATTCAAGCACTGCCATGACTGAACGGTTCACGGCCGGTCACACTGATGCGCATAATACGCACAAATACGTGCAGGTACGATCGAGGCTGCGAACCGTCGAGCTGAACAAAGCGAATTGCCGAAAGCCCACCTGCCGTCAAAAAGACTTGGCTCGTTCCCATCGAGGAAAACGCGCTGCGTTGTGATGCAGATGCATGTGGAGCCTCCGATGTCAGGGCGACGACTCAGCCACCACCCATCCACACCTTTTTGCGCCCCGTACGCAATTTTGACAATGGAGCCATGGCATGCATATGGATGGGCATGCAACCAGCATATACGACCTTGGTTGTCCCCTGCTGTCAGGGACTGGGGCCTCGTTTACTGTTGAAAAACGCCATCGACCTCTTTTTTGTCATTTTGGGATTCCCCATGCACCCACACGGGCCATTAGGAGGAAAGGTCCTGCAATACGATTGCATAGAGCTCAGGTTGTCTTCCAACAGAGTGCTTACGTGGCTTGACCTCTACACGCGCAAGCTTAAGGACCACATGCAATGTAGCGCGCACGGAGCTTCTGTCGGCCGAGACGGACGTGCTCAGTCGCCGAGCCGGCAGAGGCAGCAGCTCCTGGGCAAGCAGAAGCTACCGGCAGCCCGCGGACAGAACGAGATCAAGTGCCGACTAGTGCTTGCAGCGGGAAGTGAGGGCAGCTAGCGCCGAGAATGGGACGACTGCGAGCGTGTGCGTGTCCACGGGTGTAAGAGAGGAAGGGAGAGCCAAGAAGACAATCTCCAAATAGAGTGCCGGCAAAGAGAATGGACGAATGGCCAAGCCGGTCGCGTCTCATGGCCCTCTCCTCTCTCTCTCCTCTTCCACCATCTCGCAACGCATTGGAGGTGTTCTTGAAGCAGAACAAATATTGTGGATCGCAATCTATCTCACACACGCTCCGATCTCGCATCCTCAGCAGACTGCGCTCTGCATCTCACGCTCGTTGTGTCTCTCTTCTCTCTCTCACGCTCGCTCTCTGGTCGTCTCTCTCTCTCTCGCGCTCGCTCATTCGGCGTCTGGTCTCAGCTCGTCTGCCTGCGTGTTTCCCATCTCAGCTCTCTTTTAGATTGATCTCGCCCCATGGCAGAGCGTCATATATACTTCACTACCTGTTCCCACCCCCCTTTTCTCTTACTTGTCTGGTTTCATCACTCTTTCACGCCGCCCTGCCTTTCCCTATATCGACACAGACGGCAGTGCTTACAGCGAATTGAATTGAACGGTGACGTATAGGTGCTAAAATACATAGAAGGGACAACAACGACACACACGACAGGAGTATCAAGGAGGGACAAGATACCTTCCCACACAATATGCCATCCAGTCATCTGGCAGACGCAAGTCACAAACATGACGAAGCCCTGCTTGGTTCTCAAGCAAATGCTGCTGAAAAGGAAGAGGAACTGACGCAGTTCTCCTGGACAACGTCGAACTACAGCATCAATTGGAAGCACGTCCCAGTCATACTGGGTGTGCCTGTCTTGGGAGCCATTGGAGCATGCTTCACGACGCTACAGCGAAAGACACTTGTTTGGGCCGTCATTTACTACTTTTTGACTGGCTTGGGTATCACTGCGGGGCACCACAGGCTTTGGTGCCATAGGACATATGTCGCTTCCTGGCCACTCAGGGCTTTCCTCTTGTGTTGCGCAACTGCGTCCATCCAGGGCAGCGTCATTTGGTGGGTCGAGGGACACCGCGCTCACCATCGATACACGGATACCAACAAGGACCCATACTCTGTCCATCGTGGACTCTTTTGGAGTCATATCGGGTGGTTGCTGGTCATTGAACACGATCATCCCAAAGGCAAGGTCGATATCAGCGATCTGACCAGTGATCCCATGCTCGTTTGGCAAGACAAAGCCTTTGATTGGTTCAGTCCAATCTGCGCACTCCTCTTCCCGATGCTTGTCGCTGGACTAGGATGGGGTGACTGGATCGGTGGTTTGCTGTATGCCGGTGTCCTGCGACTAGTCTTTGTCCACCATGCCACCTTTTCCGTGAATTCGCTGGCTCACTATCTCGGCGATCAGCCATACGACAACAAATCTGCGAGAGACTCGATGGTCACTGCTTTTGCAACACTCGGCGAAGGTTACCACAACTTTCATCATGCATTCCCTTCCGATTACCGAAATGCCATCAAGTGGTACCAATATGATCCGACAAAGTGGACCATTGCCATATACCGTTTCCTTGGTTTGGCGACCGGTCTGAATACCTTTGGCGACAATGAAATACAGAAAGGCATGATCCAGACTGCGCAACAACGCGTTGATGCTTGGAATGCTCAAATATCCTGGGGCAGGCCTCTGGCCGATCTTCCGGTAATTGATATGGACGACTACCGCGAATCCGCGAAAAAGAAGCCTCTGGTGCTGATTTCAGGTATCATATATGATGTAACGGACTGGCTTGCGAAACATCCTGGAGGCAAATCGATATTGAGGGCCGCTGTTGGTAAGGACGCCACTGCCATGTTCAATGGCGGTGTATACAACCACTCGCGAATCGCACGAAACCTGCTAGACGACATGCGAGTCGGTATTGTTCGTGGAGGTATGGAGGTTGAGATATACGCCCAGAGATATCGCGGTGTCGTCATTCCTACCAAGGATGAAAAGCTAGGTACCTTGATTTTGGAGAACGAAATTGACTTGTCGTCGAGCTCGGATGAGGAGTGTGGAGACACCTCGACGTCCTTCGAGCTCGAGCTACCTGCCGCGGCGAAGCACTTGAAGCACCGCTCGGTAAATATGGATGAATCTCTACTTTCATGATGTAACAATGTATCTCTTTATACTCTCAAAAGCATGACTTTATGACATCTCTGTTTGCTACTGTAAGAATTCGTCGTAGTCGTTGTTTGTGCATTCTGTTTGAAGATTGAACGATAACAAGGTGAGCGGGGGGGCGTTATGCGGAGGGAAGAAGCCTCCCGTCATTGACCTCATCTTGTTCCAGCCCTCTCCGCATAATTTCCTCAAATTCGCACAATAGCTTGTGAAAGAAAAACAGAATATCGCTAGTCTTATAGCATCGCCTGAACAACGACTCAAGTTGTGTCCTTCGCATCTCTTTGCTTTTTCGTAACTTGCATTTTACTCGGCCGAAACTTTCTCTTGCGAATCACTACTCGACTGCGAGTCGCGCAGAGTACAGCAAAAGGGCGCGCAGAGGAGATGAATCGCATCAAACGGACCTCGGTAGACATTAAAAACTTTAAAGACCTCGAAGTACCGTATCCTGCGACCACACCATCAGGTCAAGGTCCGACAACGACGGCGACGACAACGACGGGCGCAGGGACGACGGGGACGACGGTACAGGATCGACGGTTCGTGACGTTGCAGCGGCTTGAACACTTGATTGCCTCGATTCAGGAAATCATCAAGTTTTTAACCGACACGCCGCTGATTTACGAGACGCAGCGGTACGCTGAGCCGTTGGGTAATTTACTAGCGCTCCACCGTGCCCTGCGCGCACAATACTCGTCTGCGGCCGCCGCGGGCCCCGGTACCGTACCCGATAAATCCAAGCGTCAATCGACGGGACCAGGAGTCGGGCGAGCAGCACTGGGATTGGGAGGAGGGAGAGGGAGGCCGGAGATGGTGGATGAAGGGGTGCTGCGGATGGTCCAGTATACGGATTTACTGCCGCTCGCTTTTTATCGCGAAAAGAGCGGGCACGCGGTGCATGGTCTGCAGACGATCGAGTCGCGGAAAAAAGTGCTCGCTTTCGCAAAAGTGCTCAAGGATCGGTCCGAGACGGTGCTCGAATTGGCGCAGGTGCCTATTCCATGATCCGGCCCCCGCTATATTGTCCCCTGTTTTCCATTCTTCGAGCCTCGATCCTACCTTATGCGCGGGAGAGAAATGATATGACCCTTGTATATTACCATTGTACAGACAAAACATTCGGGGAAAATGAATAAATGATATAATTACATCGCCAGAATCTACCTCTACAGACCAAGAATAGTGGATGGAACATCATACTTCAGGGTACCGAAGATCGGCATGCTCAGTCAACCACGCCATCCAGGCCTTCATGAATGCGCCGCCGCGAGAAACAGTCTCGGAATCACCAACGACGACCAACTGTCGCTTCGGCCTCGTCATGGCCACATTCAGCCGTTTCCGCTCACTCAGAAAACCGACTTGTCCGGCATCGTTCGAGCGCACGAGGGAGACGATGACCACTTCCTTTTCGCGGCCCTGGAACCCGTCCACCGTACCAATCTCGATGGATGGGTGGGTCGGACGCAGCAGCACGGATAAGAGTGAGACTTGTGCGGAGTACGGTGTCACGATGGCGATATCGTCACCGGAAACGCCGGCCGCAATCAATTTCTCGACGTGAGACTGGACCAGCTCAGCTTCCCGGTCATTCGACTTTGACTCGTGCGTGCTGCTCCTGGTGGACGGCTCAGAGTCTGGATTTTCCGCAAACTCGCCGCCCTGCGTGTCGATGAAGATGAGTGGTTCAGTGGTGTCTTCCGTCTCGCGCACGCCCTCGAGGTCCGTCAAGATGCGGCCTCCCACGCCGTCGCCCGCGACCAGTTTGCCCTCGTATAGTTGGTCAGAGGGAAATTTGCAGATTAGTGAATTCATGCGATACTGCACACTCAACAATTTCTTGATGCCGTCGCCATGTAACTCCAGCAGTCGCTCGAATAGTGTGCGTTCCGGATGAGTCTTGTTGTGGTGTCCTGCCGCTGCCGTCGACGACGACGACGACGACTTGATCATGGGCGATAGTTGCATGTGATCACCTGCGAGAATGACCTTGGAGGCCGACAGTAATGGGATCCAGCAGGAAGCCTCGAGAGCCTGCGAGGCCTCGTCGATAATGACCACATCAAATTTCTCCTTGTGCAGCGAGTAGGATCCCGCGCCGTGCAGCGTGGTCAGGACGACCGCACTGCCGGTGAGGACATCGTCCACCGACTTGCGTTCCCGTTGACGGAATTCTTTGCGCAGGACTTTGTTTTCCAAGTACAGGTCCCGCTTTGCTTTACCTTTAATCTTGGTCATCCGCGACAAGTTTGCGTCGAGTTCGCTGCGAATGTCCTTGACAATCTCGCCGCCTGGCGAAGTCCGGGCCAGGATATCCAGAGAGTGATTCACCACGGCGGGCAGTAATCGCGCCGGGTGTCCGATGCGCACGAGGGGCACGCCTGTGGTGGCGAGTCGCTCGACAATGTTGTCCACGCTGATGTTGGAGGGTCCACATACCAGGACGCGTTTCCCGAGCTTGACTAGTTGTCGTATAATTTCGATCAAGGTATAAGTCTTGCCCGTGCCCGGCGGTCCATGAATCAGTGCGATTTCCGGGCTCAGCAAGGCGTGCTTGACCGCCACCTGTTGCGAAGCGTTGAGCGTGGTGTCAAAGGACTTATAGTCCCCTAGTGAAGCGTCGTCTGCCGGTGGCGAAGGTGCGCTGTTGCCCAGCAGTATCCTGGTAAGATTCGACGTCCGCTCCGCATCCGCCAGTAAGCTCTTCATGCTCTTCGTCATGCGATCATACGTGATGCTGTTGGCCAACTTGACGACCCACACACGTCCATTCGTGCTCGGCGGTTCGGCGTCCTCTTGTGATAGGGCGACCGTGATCTTATCATCACTCGCCCGACTCACGACACCTTCCACTCCTTTATCACTCAATTGCGTCAAGGCGGTCTTCTTTGTCGCTCCCGATGGCTGTTCCTCGATGCGCACGATATCACCCACCCGCATGACACTACTGAGAAACGTCTGATCATGATGGTGCGTCGTCGTCTTTGTGCTGCCGCCGGCAATAGCACCCGACCGTTCCAGCTCCACCAGCGTCCTGCCTCCAAACCCAGTCTTGGTGCCGCTGATTTCCAGGTTCGTGAGCGCCAGTCCCCGTCGTTCCAGCTCACGCTTGGAAAAGTTCACGATGGCAGCCTGTGATTCTGCGGCCTCGAGATCACGTTCCGCCGCAATGAAGGAAATCTGATCTTCCGCAAAGCTGACAATGTCAAGCATGGCCGAAACCTCCAAGATATTGCCTTCGTCTTTGCCGAGTGAACAATAGTGATCAGATTGTCACAGTCGAGAGCATATACCGATTGACCCTGACATAATTTCCAGAAGAAGTGTAAACACCCTGATCAGAGCTCAATGTCTGTTGTTCATGTTGCGATCGCCTATTCATAACACAAAAACTCTCATTCCTATCATCATTACTTAGTGTGACAATACGCATGGTCAAGTAGTTTCGGAATGCATCTTTTGTGTGGCAGGCCTGCTCCGCACGAGACTAGCACACACGGAAATCGGTTGCGGCAAGATTGGAATCGGTCAGTGATGAAATCTAAAGATATGTATAATTATTGCTAATAGGCGACCTGCGCGTTGAAAGATAGCAAGGGATTTCAGTCGTCTGCTAACGTGTATGGTACTAACTGGGTAATTCATTGCGCAATTGTCAATTTGGAGAACGCGCTGTACAGATCCTTTTCTTCTTCATTCCTTCCTTCTTTCGTGTCTCTCTTCCAAGAATGGTCCTTCTCGAACTATCAAACGGTGGGACTAGTGATTGCTCACTGATAAAAGTGATAGTAGCAAGAGCCCGTGCATGCGACTGTGCAACCATTGGCAGTTGCGGACGCTCCGGTATATTGACCGTTGACATATGCACATTCACCATTCATCGTGCTTCCGGGTGCAGCCACCAGTTTGACATTGAAGTTGAGGGTCGTCGCTGTGTTTGGGTTCGGCAGCATAGACAACCAAGTGATGCCGCTGCTGTAACCAGCACCAAAGTTCAGTGGAGCATAGTTTCCGACGTTGGAGCCTGGAGTGCCCCAAAGACAACCATCTTGTTGACTGACTCCGGCATTATTGATGTAAAATTGCGAGGATGTAGATCCGCCCTGCCATTTGTAGTAGGTCGCGCTTTGGACGACCGACAGCGGTGCATTGGTGGTACCCGGGGCCACCCAGGTTGGAAGCACCATGTTCTCAGATCCAGGATAATCCGTCTGACAGACAGCCACTCCTTGGCTGAGATCCGAGACCACGTACGCAGAGTTCTGTCCCCATTCGCACAGGTATGGCTTGGACGAATCTGCTAGATGGAGCATGCCATCCGTGCCGCATAAAAGTCCGCCTCGAGACTGACCATCCGCTGGCTGTTCGGCCGGCCACTGGGTCTTCAACATTCCCGGCTGGCACGCGTACGAGCAATAAGCACCTGGCACGTTGCACAACGCCGGCGCCGAGTTGCCCGACTGGATGCCGGTGTACCCTCCATGACCGAGATAGTCTAGCCGGAGGATGCCCTCTTGCGATTCAGGGAATGTGCCACAAGGGATAGTTCCATCCACAAACTTGGTCGATGGAGCCACTCCTGGAGCCAGAGCATTCGCGACAGATCCAGCTTGCAGCGCGAGTCCCGCTGTGCCAGAAGAGGACGAGCTCGCTTTGGTCGCGGCGGGCGCTGCAGCTTGTTTAGTCGAGCTTGTCGAAGTGACTGCTGGTGCTGGGGTAGTCGTTGTAGACGGACTACTATTGACCACGGCTGGTACAGCTGCCTTTTGTGCCTCGACTGGAGCAGAAGTCGTTGCAGGCACGGCGACAACTGCAGGCGTGGTCGCAGGTGTGACCGTCTCATGGACAGTCGAGGCTTCTTGCACGGTAGCTAATGGCTTCCCATCCGGACCAACCGTGATTGTTTCCCATACAATGACCTGAACATATTAGCCTTTGTGGGTTGTGAGATGTCTGTGGGTGCTTTGCATACATAATCTGGGTTTCGCTTGTGTTGATGCCTCTTGGCGCCATGATTGTGTCCGTGGTTTGCTGGGGCTGCAAGCGCTGTTGCGACCAAGGCACCAAGTGCCAAAAGTCCTGACTTCATCCTTTAAGATGTCCTTTGAATTTTTTGTGACGAAAGAGTGTGTGTGTACAGAATGCCCAAGTTTGATGGGACTTTTCAGCAGAGTCTCGTCGTGCAAAAGAGTGGTTGCGACGACTTTGAGCTTTCAAAAGAATGTGTCCGCGAGATCCAACCAGCAGAGTGACTGTGTTCAGAGACGCAGTGTCTGGAGTTGGTCGACGAGGTGAGACAGGGATAGGAGTCGAGGGCGAGAGTGAAGGCCTGAGGGGGTCAGGAGGGGAGCTGGAGGAAAGTAGAATGAGAATAGAAAGGATGGAAGTCAGGGGGAGGGCATGGAAGGAATGATGAATGAAGAGAAGGAGCGTCCCAGACGACACGGAAGGTCAATAAAGGAGGAATGCGCGCCCGTTGCCATTCCAATTCAGCCATTGTTTCTCAACAATCGAGGAACGCTCTCAATCCATTCGCCGGAGCAAAGGGCCTGGGAGCGCTGCCCCAGCCACCAAGCTGCGAAAACTGCTCCTGCGCGCTGCCTTCCACGCTCACCAGCAACCACCAGCCTCTCCGCGCGCAAATTCCCTCTGCTCTCGAGCCCGGGCTCTGCTTCTGCAGCAGCTGCAGCTGCTGCTGCTGCTGCTGCTGCTACGCTGCTCAGCCAGCTGGGACATGTGCACGAACGCTCGTTGATGCTCAGCATTCTGGGCGGTCTGGTGATTGGACCACCCGGTCTGGATATAAAGCTAGGCTATATCACCTTTCTGCTGTGTCCGACGCTCACCTCGAGGGTCGTGCCAAGCATCTCTGTAGGCAGTGGGTTATCGTGCTCGCCGGCAGTGCTTGAATAGAACACTGGGCCGCTGATCTTCATCACCATCCCGCTGTCGATCTGCACATGGACGGAGACGTCGTGTCATGACGTGTGCATGCAGTAAGGATGAGCAATCACGATGATTTGCTTCAGCAGAGCTCTCAGCTGTTTTCATAGGTGTTTAGCCAAAGGATCATTGTCAACGGCCAATGTGCAGCAAAGTCTGTGGGCTGTGTAGCGTCGTTTTCGAGGCGCGAGGCTCATTGGAATGTATGGCAATTCTCCGAGACGTCACAAGCCTCCCATGATCTTCGTACTGTGGGGAATTGGCCAACTACAGAGCGGCTAGACGTTATACAGAGTGAACAACACCTCACCAAGGTGAATGCTGTTAAAACTCTTATTGATATGTCCCATTACCCTGTGTCAGAACGATAAAAGTCGAGGCGCGATGATAGTGGGATGTAACATGGATACTGAAAGTCACTGTAGGCATACGTGTATATATGTGCATAATCTAGCACAACTGCAGCTGCAGCAGCAGGTCCTCTTTTGCCCTGATCACCTACATTTCTGCCAAGGCCAATAACCGGTTCGCATGGAACGTGTCTCATCATGCCTTTTCCTTGCTTTGGGACCAAAGGAAATCATGATGAATCGCTCATGTCCGTAAGTCTCTTGGCTTGAAATGTGCACCCCGAAACTCGGGCCATGTAGATGGTGATGGGAACAACAGATGTTGCAATGTCCAAGATTCGAGCTATAGCTAAGGAGAACGACCGGACTGCCACTGATGGTAGACCAGGCCGGATCAATTAGCAACTACGCATGACCTTCGCCACATACAGGTACTTAGACAACCTGAGACATGTGTCTCTAGATATGGGGTCAATTCTTGAGCATATTCAATTAGTGCTAATACGCATATGTGATGTGCTGTTCCCGTTTGTTAAATGTCATGGTCGAATGCACGGTGCAGTTGTGGAACAGACGAGTGTATCAGTGACACGCAATGGAGGCCTCAGCCGTCATTGTTGCAGAGCAGAATTGTATTGTCTTGGGACAACGCTGCCTCCGCCGAGGGCCTGGCAAGCTGTGCCACGAAAAAGTCACAGAAGACACTGCGCGCGTGTACAATCAATTCGCACGAGTTTCATATACACAACGTGTGTATCGAACGAGCGAGCTTGCCAGCGCTTGGCCATGGGCAAGATCTAGAGAAGCGAGACACGGGAGACGACACGTGGGAGTACTGGCTGTTTCGGCGAGCGTGTGCTTACTGTACCTCTCTCTGTATGAGCCGCGTCAATGTTAATGGCTGGCGCGCTCTCTGTGCCAGCCGATGTGCAGCTGTGAGCTCGAGGTACCGTACGTTGTAGGTACGTAGCGCTCACTGTATGGCCACGGGGTTGCAGCCTCAACCTCACAATATAAGAGCTCGACTCGCGTGCCGGAGCTCCAGCAGCCATTCCGCCCGGCGCTCGAACCCTCCTCAGCCAGCCATTCTCGCCCGACTCGATTCTCTGAAGGATCGCAGGTCGCTCTCCAAAGACCCAAAATCCGCCGGCCTGCTGGTTGACAAGCGTCGACACATCGCTCACAATTGCTGCTCAAGACTCCTGCCATCAGCACCAGACCTCAAGCCATCCTGGCTACAGTCGCAACACTGCGCTCACACCTCATACAGATCGAGTTTTTGTCGAGAGTCTCGAATCAACGCTATTCTCAATAGAACTGCAGCATGGGTTGTTCGCAGTCTGCACCAGCCGACAACACTGGCAAGCAAAGAAACGATGAAATTGATAACCAACTAAAGAAGGATCGCGCTCTGATGCGGAATGAGATCAAGATGTTACTGCTAGGTATCATGCGCGTCCACTGTAAAGGAGAGCGTGGACGCTAATTAGCATTAGGAGCCGGAGAGTCTGGAAAATCGACGATTTTGAAACAAATGAAACTGATACATGAGGGAGGATACAGCGCCGATGAGCGCGAATCGTTCAAGGAAATTATCTTTTCCAACACAGTCCAATCCATGCGCGTTATACTAGAAGCGATGGAAAGCATGGAATTGGCATTAGGTGATCCGAGAAACGAGTTTCACGTCCAGACTATCTTCATGCAACCGAATCAGATCGAGGGCGACCACCTCTCTTCCGAGGTTGGTAATGCAGTCAAGTCCCTATGGATCGACCAAGGAATCCAGCATTGTTTTCAACGTTCTCGAGAATTCCAGTTGAACGATTCTGCACAATAGTACGAATTCCGATCCTGCCACTTCTTTGCACTAACCTGCCAGTTACTTTGACTCTATCGACCGAATCGCTTCTTCGGATTATCTTCCTTCAGATCAGGATGTACTGCGGAGTCGTGTGAAGACTACAGGAATCACCGAAACGACCTTCATCATCGGCGAATTGACTTATCGTATGTTTGATGTGGGTGGTCAAAGATCCGAGCGAAAGAAGTGGATACATTGCTTTGAGAACGTCACGACTATTCTTTTCCTTGTGGCCATAAGCGAATACGACCAGCTTCTTATGGAAGACGAAACGGTAAATCGTATGCAAGAAGCCCTCACTCTGTTTGACAGCATTTGCAATTCACGGTGGTTTGTGAAGACCAGTATCATTCTTTTCCTGAACAAGATCGATCGGTTCCGAGAGAAGCTGCCTACCTCTCCAATGAAGAATTATTTCCCGGATTACGAAGGTCAGTTTCCCCTTGGCACGTCAGAATCTCAAATCTAAACAGTTTAGGCGGGGACGAGTATAATTCCGCTTGTGATTACATCCTGAACCGCTTTGTTTCACTCAACCAGAGCGATGTCAAACAGGTCTACACGCATTTCACCTGTGCTACCGACACGCAGCAAATAAAATTCGTGGTATGTTCCTTCTACAAGATGCCACACTTCAGTCTGACGCTCACACAATTATAGATGGCGGCTGTCAACGATATCATCATTCAAACCAATTTGAGGGAAGTTGGCCTCATCTAATCGTATTCTTTCGTCTCAGTAACATAATATCCTTGCTCCTGTTTTCGTCGCTATACAGAAGCTTGGCAGGCTTGCTTGGCTGTTATCCTTCTCGCCAGTTTCCCTTCGGGCTTCGTTCTACTTAGTAGCTTAACAAGTATACATTCTAGTGCCCTGTCCTTGCGCAACAACGCTAAGTGTATTTTACCTCTACGCGCCATTCGAGTCTATCCCTAAGCTTTAGGCCGTTGCAATTGTGCACCTGTCTTCAAAACCTCAGCAGGCTTTTCCCCACAAGTCTAAAGACAATTGACCTATCAGCCCAGTGCTTCTGATCATGAGATAAGTCAACGGTTCAGGAGATCAAACTACCCATGAATGGACTTGACTGGAACTGATCATGTGCATCATTGCCCAGACACTTCCTGCACAACGTACTCCACGATACTGCCACGAACGTGTATCTCAGACAGCTGGTGAGATTTGAAGCATGGCCACAGGTCAAGGCAACTATAAATTGCAAGTACAAGGAAGTGTCAGACGGATGCGTTCCATCGTTTCCATACGACTGTAATAGCGCTCTGGCATCATGCGGTGTGCTGCAATCGTGTTACAGATTGTCACTGACTGTGTGAGTATCCCCGCGCGGCAGCGTGACGTTGCACATGGTCTCGACATGCTGCAGCAACAGCTGAAAGGTGTTCACTGCTTTCCAGCTTGGGAGGTTGGCAACGCTTGCGCGGCTGGTTTCATTTGCGAGCATAGGTGTGCATGCGCACCTGGGATTGAGACATGAGACATGTTCATCCATGATCCACTTCCCAAATTTGCTTGGATCGACAGCAAAGTCGAAAAAGCATGGCCACGAAAATGTGCACACGAGGCGGGTCATGATGAAAGATAGCGATGGCTGAGATGTGCGAGATGGAAACTGGGGGCTATCGTGGACCGACCCCACGCACTCACCTGCCCAGGGCACGGTCCCCCATATGATCCCCCTGATAACGAGGTGGTGCAGCAGCAACTGACGCCAAAACGTCTGATTGCCCGCGCGAGACCTGGGGAAAGAAGCAGTGTCTTTGTCGATCACATCATGTATGTGGATAAATGTCGTGACAGCAAGCCACAATAGCGGTCTCTCATTGGAACAAAGAGAACCGCTCATCAAGTGTCGCCGAGGATGAGTCAGGCATTCAGACAAGCACTCTGGAAGAAATCTCAGTTCGACGAGTCTCCAGCAAGATTGCGATGAGTCATGACAGTTCATGCTTGCAATTGCCCAGGTGTTCAATTCACATGTAAGCAAATCAAAATTTGGCTCACGCGAGAATATTGCCTTTTAGCATGGCATGTAGTGCGAGGGTTTGGATATGATTGGAGGCACTTCCCCCGGATAATCTATGTGTCATCGAGATTGCAGCCCACAAGCAGGACAATCACGAAGAGGACTCACCAGTGCTAGCCTGGAAGCAGCCTCCAGAGCTCGGAGGGACCTCGGGAGCAGAGAAATTCCGTCCAGTAGAGGGGACCTCCACCTGGGGGCAAGGCTTGGAGGAGCAGCCTCTCTGGCTCCCGGCCTCCGGTGGATCGCTGGCTCCAAGGGCTGACAGCATCCTGGAGCGGCAGCAGCCACAGAAACCGGCCCTTTCACCTGCGCTTACGCTACTGGACCTTACCTTCCCCGGGTGGGAAAATTTCGTCCGAGCCGGTGGAGGTGGTCCTCTTGCTGGTGATTATAAGAGATCCGTCAACCCTGCTACGTTTACCCCATACATTCGCCTCCCTCCTGCAAACGCAATTCTCAGCACAAGGACACCGTACACCTCTGATCCTGGCATATCATCGTTTGAATCACTCTTATACATCACATCTGTCAACCATGAGTAAAAGTCCGCCGATCAATATTCCGGCGCCGAGTCGCTCTGCCGAGCCCGTCACTTTTAACACGCCTACTTCCGTGGCATACAATTCACTGAGCGAATACCCCTTCACCAAGCCTCAGGACGGTATGAGTCATGCGCTCGACCTTGGACAGCTCAACAAGCACCTCCATAAAGTAGAGATGAGTCGTCTCGGTGACGATCTAGCCTATGCTCTTGGCGCATACTAGAGCCATTTAAAGGCCGATTCCCCACTCCGCAAAAACATATCACGGCACGACAACGACACTATTACTGGTCGAGTGTCCTTTCAACAGGCTGGCTCCTGAATCATAATGACTACGCATTCAGCATAAGCGATTGGAATAATACGAATGTACATAAAAATGGTGTTTTTCAGCATCGGAAGAAATCGGAGGCGCAGGCGTGCTTTCTCTCTCTCTTTCCATCCCACTTCTCCGGCACAGCAAGGTCTTGTCAGGTCTACAAGCATGATAGTCTAATAATCCTTTGTATCTGCTCATAGTCTCAATTTGAAGCTGACAAATATAATGTTCATTTTACGCCCATATATTCATTATTGCTATAGCTAGCACATGCATTTGTTTTTTGCGGCAATTCAATTGTGGCCGGCCGATGATAGTCCGAGCTTCTCGGTACCTACCTTTGTCCGCCTACAAGGGCTGGGCATGGGTGCATGAGGAAAGTGAAAGGGCGTTCCTATGGCACCTTCCAAGGTAGGTAACGTCCCCGCCCCGGAATTTGCTCTGCGTAGACTGCCGATCCATGGATGTCGCTGATCGTCGTTCTTCGTGGCCGCGACAGCCGGACTTTACGCAATCACATGCCGATAATTTTTGGGCGTTTTCTTTGTAGCATGTGCAGCTGACATGTACACTTCCCAAGGTTGGGAATGAACTTCAATTCCAAGCTTGCTTCTGGGCTCGTACGTACCCGTGGCCGTGAGCTGCAGAGGTCTGAGACGCCAGCAGACGGAGGGGCCATATCACTCTGCACAAATGGACGTCTCCCGAGTGGATCGGCATGCGAGCTTCCAAATGTACACGGTCTTTCATCAGTGGCATATGGTTCGCGTGTAATGCGTTTCCTGTCCTCGGCAGATAAGGTAGACTATCGCTAGCTATGCCGCGATGCATCACCGCATAACGTTTCGAGACCAGACTCGTACTATGCACACCGTATCAGAGGTCAGACTCAGAGTAGTGGGTTCATTTCAGCTGGAACGAGGCTACTCACTTCAGCTGGAGCTATTACACGAGACAGGCATGTAGAAGCTGCACTCATGCAATGCTCAGCTTTCGTAAAGACTCAAAGCACGATGATACGAAGGACGGAATATCTTCGATGCCGCATCACATGTCCCAATGTCACAAGTTTATGTTGGAATATGTGCTGCATCATTGAAGATCATGCATGGAGACTATCGCAAAACGGAGCAATGTGCTGCAGCAAGTCTACTGCATGCACCCCTGCCCAGCTGAAGAAGGGTCAGCTCAAGTTGTGACTGTGTCTGCAACTCCAATATCAATGATGAGTTGCCTGCATAGCCTCAGCAACAGTGATCGTGTACATTGGCTCGCAGCCTGATCAGATAGGTGATCAGGATCGACGAGCTGCAGCTGAACACTTTGAACTTCAAGATCTGTGCTTGCTTGACAAGCGTGTCTCTGACATCCGATTCAAGTCACAGTCTGTCCAGCCTCAAAGGAATCCGCAATTGCATACATATCTCCCAAACGATTCCGTACCCGGGTCGTCCTGAAGATGTACTTTACTCTGATACACAACTCTGTGGCACCGACACGGCAAGAACGACATGACGAGTTTCGTCTTCAGTGTCCAACACAACCGCACACAACAAGTAGTAGCCTTGCCAGTCATGAATCATGCTCTGTGCACGGGGGTCAATTGCTTTCAGATTGCGGAAACACAAAGTATGAAACATCAGTGACAAAGTTGCACAGATTCATGTCTATAGTCAAGCTCAGGTTGTGGTCGCAGAGAACGTGGCAGTCATCAAGACCACAGAAGATGTGTCTAAGATTACCTTGGGTCAACCATCTTTCGTGAGGTATAGGATGCTGCCTTGTATACGTCCTTACTCGCCAGTCATTGCAGACACCGAGCTCGCCACTCTCAGGTGCGAGCGAATCTCATTATGAACACTATGAATGTGTATCTGTGCCCACGAGATCGACTGCAAAAGTGCAGCTTGGTTCTGGCAACCCGAAGCAGCCTCTAGGAGAACATTCATCGTTGCCAGTCGTAAGTCCGTGGAGTCTGGCGATCTGACTAAATGAAGCGATTTAGGCAGGTCCATGGTGCCTCAGCTCTATCTCAACTGCCCACACAGCTGTTGCAGATTCTGTACATTGTGTTCCAAGATCAATTGGTTCAGCGGGCAATCCTTTTTTCTATGACTGTGCCGAAATTTCACGACGACTAGAAAATCAGAGTCAACGGCTCACTCCTGTCCAGATACCTATACCTGTTGCAGTACCACATGTCTTGCACGACACGGCCATGCAGGATGATCGAAATTGCAAAACGAGGCCCGATCCGCAAGGATCGTTACATGGAGAAGATGACACTGTCACCGCATCACCGGATGTACAACCAAGATCAGCTAGACCCAAGCTCCAACAACCAAAACCAAAACTAACTGAGATCAGTGTCAAAATTCCTATGAATTTTGAGGAAGGACAGTGCAGGCCAAATCTGATACGGTCGGATCATTCCGAGGTGTCCGTCTTCGATTCTGATTCAGACTCTAATCTGAATGCCTGGGCTCCTCTATTGTCATCTGTTTCGAAGCTATTCCGAAAAAGCTCGAAGAATGCTATCAAAGCTCAACCTGATATCCCACAGACCGATGTCATGGTGCCAGTCGGTCTACAAATTCCAATAGAGACCAGGACAATTTACGCCAATTTGCTGGACAAACGTCAAATAATGCACATTCGTGACGAAAGCAAGGGAGATGTGCTATTGTATGAACGGAGTAGCGGAGCTACATCTGTACTTGCTGGCACACTCGATATGCTTCTCACGGAATTTACCAGACCTGCCAGTAAAATTACTGGTAGCGCAGTCCACAATATTAATATCAGTCTAATATGATCAGATCGAACGTACATGGACATTCTCATCAAGAATCATGGGTTCATAATGTCAAGCCTGTCATTCTTTAGAGAGCTATCGAAGCATTTCTGGGTAGCCTTTGACACCGGGCATATATCTGTTGCTCTCAAGACCTTTGAGATTCTTGCAGCATGGGTACGTGTGCGACCTCAAGACCTTTGTAGTCAGAATTCTTTGACCGATATGCTTTATATTTTCACTGGTGAAGTCAGACGTGACGGATTTCCTGTCGAAGCGGATCTGCTGGAAGCTGCAGCTGCACAGTATCAGGCGAATAGCAGTTTTCAGCGTACCAGTACTACTCTTCCGACACTGGTAGCCACCACCCCACCGACCTTAGAAGAACAATGGGCACTTGTGAATGGTAGTCCCACGGTATCCCTGATCCAGCCTGAGCCGCTACAACTCGGGAATCTTGGAAGGTATCTGACTGCGACTAGTCTCGTCCTGGTGCGTGCAGTACTCGAGCCAGAAACTGTCAGATACTGGCTCCTCAATACCACTGGCACATATAAAGGCAATTCACGTCATCTTCGAGGTCTCGATTACACACTGAAACGCAATGCTATGCTTGAGCACTGGGCTTGTCAGCAAATCCTGCTCTGTAGCTCTACTGAGAGTGTACTGAGGAGATTTCGTGCCCTGCTACATACAACTCAGCTGCTGTATGCTGCCTCTGACATGAATTCTATGCTCTGCATGGTGGCTGGCCTAAAGAAAGCTCGTGCTGCGAATCCTTTTGATTTTGACAGACACTTGGACACGAATGCGAAACAAACACTGCAAGACTTGGCCACCCATTTGACCATGCACGATGACTATGACATGCTTATTGCTGCCGCAGCTCGAGGACAAACACCAGTACCTTCTTTGAATACGTTTCTGTCAAGAATCTCAAGGTTGTATGGAATCAATCGGTCGAGTGCTCAGATCCGGCGCAGATCGACTCTACTGTCGCAAGCATGCGGGTCTGTGGTCAATGCACAACAATCGTACTTGCAAAGTAGCGGCAAGGCCCACAATGGTATGATAGATATAGAGAAATTCAGACTATGTAAGTCGACATCTTCAAAGCTGAACCGAATAGAGCAGTGCTGATTCATGCTGTAGTAGACATGCTACTCGGCAAGTATAGAGCACTTTTTCACTGCGGTCTGGATATGCCGGACAGTCTTGTGGGATACAGGTCATTTGCACTACAGCTCTATGGGCAGGGCGTCGCAACGAGTGTGATGCTACCGGAGCATGGAGAGCTTGATGCTTTTGGCAAGCTCTTTGAGCATGAATTAATTAGGTCGTGGTCAGCGCGCTAGACTGAGGTGGTGTCTCATTCATTTTTGTGGCGCCTTTTATTCGCCCTTTTTCAAGCTGTTAAGCATTATGAATATACCACATTTTCATCCATTTAATAGTGCATTGAGTTACTGTGCCTTTTTCGTGCTCAAGTGGAGGTTCATTGCCCACTCGGCAGCGAGCTCGCTTGTGGCAATTGCTTTGGGACTATTGAAGATTGTGTAGAGGTGCTGCGTGAGTGGGAGCGTGATGAGGTCGAATTTCGCGCCGACCTCGCGAGCCTTTTTCTCAAAGTTGATGGCGGTCTGTACGGGGATCAGACAATCCGGCACTCCGTGAAAGGCCAAGGTAGGCGGGAATTGCTTCTTGCTGTCAGAGTTCAAGTATCGCACGAGACCCAATTCCGCAGCGGCCTCTTGATTACCGGCACAGACGTCGTCGATGAAGCTTCGTCTTTCAGCTGGATTTGTGCCGAATTCATTCATGACTTCGAGGGCGGGGTACAGAAGGATCGAGCCCTGCACACCTCGATCGGTACCGTGGGTGTCGGGGTTGTTGTTGTTGTTGTTGTTGTCGGTGCCGTACCCGTGGAGGGCCTGTAAGGCGGCGAGGTGGGCGAGGTGTCCGCCGGCTGAATCACCGGCGACAATGATGAAGGATGCGTCGCCGCCGTATGCGGCGATATTGAGCCTGATCCAGCGCAGGGCGATGTGGATGTCGTGCGATCCGGCTGGTTGAGGGTATTGCGGCGCGAGTCTGTAGTTCACAGAGACTACGAGGAATCCGCGTTCCGCGAGGATGGGTACGAATGGTGTCGGGATGTCTTTGCTGCCTTGAGTCCAGGCGCCGCCGTGGACGTACAGCAGGACGGGTTTCAGTGCGGTGGAAGAAGATGTCGGACTTGGATCATAGGAGTAAATGTCGCACGTATCGCTGTCCTCGTAGTCCATTGCGGCGATGGAGGGGTCAGTCATGTTTTCTGCGGTGTAGTACTTGACGGAGCGGTAGATGCTCAAGTCCTCGGGTCGTGCTACGCGGTAGAATGGTGTCAGCGAGCGAGAGAAGAGCGATATGAGGCTGAACTTGTCACTTCTCGATGACGACGACGATGACTTTTGTGCAATGAGTTCTGCGACGCGCACGTTTTCGGCGTAGAGGTAGAGGCTCGCTGCGATGTTGGCCACGTCGACGAGCATAAACAACCACCCCAACCAGTATCCCAATATGCCGAATATTTTAACGTACAGGATCACGGCGACCTTAAGGAGGATAATGTAGTGCGGAATTTCCGACATCATGCACATTGATGCACACAGCAGGAATGAGAATGCGCGGACCGGCACCGCTTTAGTCAATGTCTTGGCAATCTGTGGTTCCATGATGGCCACCAGGATGAAAGTGGTGAAGGAGACGTATGCCATGTAGGAAAACAAAGGACCCAGCATTGTTATTCGCCATGATACTCTGACGAAGAAGAGGACGATCGATGTGATTAACAGGGTCGAGTTGATGGCAGTCCGGAACGGCAGAGTGATCAGACTCCATAGACCCATGATTGTGATCACAGAGCGTTGTCTCGACTGCTTGAACTTGCCTTGAGCGAGAATCGAATGCCGATAACCAGATGAGTGGTTGTGTGCTACCTGCAATAGGAACACCTGCGCGAGACTCGTAAAATCGTTGGCGAAGACGCGAGGATTTGGGCGTTGCATGTACCACTGCCAAGGAAGTTTCGGGATTCTCGGGACTCGGCGCGGAAGCGATTTAAGGTTGACAGAACGCACGTGACCCAGCACCATCATCCATTAATCATTTTGATTCATGGTCCTCTTCATCTCACTGGCTAGTGTTCTTCACTATCACAGTTGTTGTTCAACATATATCGGGTAGTACTTCTCGAGTCCAAGAGCTGTTAGTCAAGAAGTTTGTTGTATTTGAGAGCGCAAGAAATGGTCAGCCGGTTTTTGTCGATGTCCCTAGCAATGACTGATTCTGGCAGGTTCATGCTGATTCTACCAATTTCGGAAATCTCAGGACAAAAGCAGAGGTCTATACACAAATCATACAGGAAAGTCAATCACTGTTTGAGGATCAGAGAAATTGGGTCTGTAACTTGGCCAACGCCGCCTCTCTCCTGTGGCACGGCTTGAAAGCACTGCCGGCACCGTCTTCACGCGTCAATTGGGCGGGATTCTACGTGTCCGATCATCGGGACAGGACGAGACTCATTCTCGGGCCTTTTCATGGCAAAGTCGCATGTCAGACCATCAAGCTTGGCAAGGGCGTGTGCGGAACTGCAGCGCAGAGTAAGCGTACGCAGCTGGTGAAGAATGTTCATGATTTTACTGATCACATTGCCTGTGATTCGAAAACCAATTCGTACGCTTGCATCATCACTTGGTGCCTTGCACACAGGCTGATGAGAGACAGGGAGATTGTCGTGCCAATTATTGTCGATGGTACAGTCGTTGCAGTCATTGATCTCGATTGTGAGGAGATTGGTGGGTACGACGAGGAGGACCGGAAGTTCCTGGAGCAATACGCAGAACTGCTAGCGAGGAGCTGTGATTGGCAAGCATGATCAGACACGCCATCACTACCCTTTCGCGACACGCCCCGGATTGAATGTCTGGCCTGTACCCATGTACAGCTGCACCCAAACTGGAGAGTCATAGCATAGCTACTTCACTCACAGCTTGGTGAAGCCCAGCTGGGGTCTTCTGCAAGACATAAGAAATTGATGGAGTTGCGCCACGAGAACAACAGAAAGAGGCAGACGGCTCAGATACCGGACCCGAAGTTGTGCCATGAAACGGAGACTGCAAGCCGCGGATATGGATGCGGAGCTCAGCAGTGTCAAGACGAAAGGAGAAGGTGCCAGAAGCAGTGGATTGACGGCAGACCTTTCCAGTTCGGGATGCATGCACTCATCAAACCAGAAACAGCGGCCCGGAGCCTCGTTTCAACGCTGGAAGGGGTGCTGGCACTTGGCTGGGTCGAGCCCTGGAGGGTGCTTACGCGGCCAACTCTCACTTCCCATCTCGTTCCCTTTCCTTGCCTCGCTCTCTCTCTTCCCCCCTTGGCCCTTATCAGCTTGCCTGCACACACAACACCCTCTACTCAACTACCTTCGTCCTATCAAAAGCTACTGCCCGTTTCCAGCAAGCTCAATCGGTCGCGCATACATCTGGTCAGGCGTCTATACACAGCAGTCAAGGCATGCAACTCTTCATCAAGTCAGAGACTACCTCTGTCCTCAATGTTGACGATCTGACGTCTCTCTCTACCCAGGTCGCCCAGTTGACTCACATCCCGATCGAATCCCTGTCGCTCTCCTCACAGGGACGTCCACTTGTCACTGCGGATGACTTTAGCGCACTCGCTGCAGACGACACGATACATGCTTCTCACCGTATGCTCGGCGGTGCACTGAAGAAGAAGTGCCAGCACGGGGATTGCTCCGCGCCATCACTGCGGAATCTCAATTGCTCGCTCTGTTCGGGTCAGTACTGCGCAAAGCACAGATTGCTGGAACAGCACAATTGCTCGGGTCTCGCCTCCTGCAAGGACGAACTGAGACGGGCGAACCAAGCCAAGCTCGAAAGCGAACGGTGCGTGGCACCAAAGGTCAGCTAGATTTGCAATCCTATGGTTATTCTACACGAGTCTATGGGCAAGCTATGCTCCGAAGCTCCTTAACCACGACCTAATCTGGAGGACTGACATTGCCACTATGCATCTGCTACACTGTATTTACAAGGATATCTTATCGGTACGGACACTTGCTGCATTAGACGGACAAGGAGTACAATATTTAATGACATGATGACTATAATTATGAAAGAAATCTATCACTTCACTGCTTGATATTGTCGTGTGATGAACTTGGGCGCTTTGGGGTTCCCGGTATGACGAGTGCCGTCGGTGCCCAAAACAGACGCCACTACTACTCCACTATTCCGATTTCAATCTTCCATGTCAGACGATAACGACAAATAGGAAGACATATTTGATTTTCAGTCGTATTGATCCTCAAGGTCTCGTGGTCATTCGGATGACCAAGACTAGGTAAAGCAGCACAGGCTGACGGGGTGACCAATGACGACGCGAACGAAAGAGTACATCCTGACTGAATCGGGCAACCACATTTCGCGCGCGGGCCTGAACCTCGTCAACACGCAATCGATCGTGTTGGGCGGCAAGACGGTCGTCGAGTCCCACGTCACCATGCGAGGCGACCTCCGACGTATCGATCCGAGTTCTGCGAATAGTGGTGGTGGTGCGGCGGTGAATGCCATTACGTTGGGTCGGTATTGTCGCGTCGGTCATCACGTACAATTGATTCCTCCACACCGTACCAAACACGTCGACCATCACCGTGACCCCACTCAGCAGAAACCCGGTCTTGGCAAAGACGACACTATCGGCGAGGGAAAGGCAGGACCAGGAGGACAAGGAGGAGGGAACGATGGACGACGACGGTGGTACCCGTTGAAAGTAGGGGATTACGTGGCCATTGGACCCCACAGCACCGTCTCGGCCGCCAATATAGGGAGCTACGTATCCATCGGTGCGCACTGCACCATTGGCAACATGAGCATCATCAAGGAAGGCAGTGTGATTGCCGCGGGGAGTGTGTTGGCGCCGTACACGGTCGTGCCGCCGTTTAGTCGTGTCGTGGGGAAACCGGGCCTCGTCGTGGGCGAGACGCCAGAGGTCATGGTGGAGGTGATACGTGAACGTGCTCGCGAACACTACGCCGACGTGCTTGCCGGGTAGTCCAGACATTCATTGCTTCTCCTTTATTCTACGCACTAGAGGTATATGTCTGGAGAATGGGTTGACGAGCGATGGCATAGCAAGGCATAAAATCATTTGGTATGCTTGATTTGGATGTATTAATATTATAATTATTCACGGACCGGCAATGCGCCGGTCCAGGGTGGGTTGGTCTATCTTACAAAAAGAGCGAGCATGGGAAATGCGTTTGAGGATGTGCTCCAAGTGAGCTGTACGCCTTTGCTCGGAACGATGACGGGCACAACCCGGTGAAGGACGGCTGCATTGAAGAGCGCTGTAGTTTCTCTGGCGTTGAGCAGCAACTTGTGAAATGAGATTTGTTCTGCAAGGGAGGACTCAGAGTGATCAGCCTTTGATTGGGACCTTGCAGTTATTGCTCAGCCAGGCGAGACCTTCATAGAGTCCATCGCCGGTGGTTGCGCAACTGGGCTTGACTGACCATTGGCGCACACCGCCCGCGATCCTGGCGAGCTGCAACTTTTCCTGCACCTCGTTTGGTGTCATGCATCCCTCGACATCCTGCTTGTTGGCAAAGACCAGCAGGAGTGCCTCCTTCATTTCCCGGTCTGATATTATGCGTTGCAGTTCTTGACGCGCCTCATCTATCCTCGCTCGGTCGGCACTGTCAATGACGAAGATGAGTCCCTGGGTGCCCGTGTAGTAGTGCCTCCACAAAGGTCGAATCTTGTCCTGCCCACCCACATCCCACACGTTGAATTTGACATTCTTGTACGTCACCGTCTCCACGTTGAACCCGACTGTCGGTATCGTGGTGACGGATTGATTCAATTTGAGTTTATAGAGAATTGCTAAAGGGGTCAATACGGTGCTTGGGCGCTCGCTACTGAACACCTTACTCGTCTTGCCAGCTGCGTCGAGCCCGAGCATCAGTATTCGCATCTCCTTATTGCCAAACAGCTTTTGCATCGTCTTTGACAAATTGGCCCCCATCTCTGCGACTGCGTGATTGGTTCCTTATGGCCCTTTCAGTCGCGTGTTTATCCTTTCTATCTCAATCGCTTCAGAGATTCGTCGCTTGACGCGTGCTTCTTCGTGTCGCGAACGTGGTCTTTGTAATTGAGTTTGCAATGCTAAGAGAATTGAAGAGAAAGGTGTTGCTACTAGCCAGAGATGGAGCTGAAAAGAAGAGTATGGCGGTCAAGATGCAGGAGCGCTCGTCCACTCTATCTCTGACTTGGTCCTTGCAGCAGTAGACAACCGCTCGCTCGCTTGGGCGTCGTGTCCGCGAATTCCCGGCAGTGCGCGCAACAACAGAGAGCCGCCTACCCCATGCGGTGATGTCTGCCGCTTCTATCTCGTGTTGGTCAAACGACAATCGCAACTCAATTCTTGGTGATTTCAAGGTAATCTCACGACGAGCTGGTCTGTACATTGAGACGTCGAGCGTTATCACAGTACAGTTTTAGATCAAAAGCTAAAGCTCGCGAGGCACCAGTTCAGGTGAATCTTACAGCGGGACTGGTGTAGAGATGCTAAAGACACTGCGTCTCACTGGACTCTGTTGTCAGAAACCATTCACAGCATCGCTTTTCCGAAACATCCACACAGACATCTTGGCATCATTACACGACAATCCAGATGCATTGCGAAAGAATATAAAACGTCTTGGACGTGGACCGGGAAGTGGCAAGGGCAAGACTGCGGGTCGTGGTCATAAAGGTCAAAAAGCACGATCGGGTAATGGCGCACCGAGAGGTTTCGAGGGCGGACAGACACCTATTTCTCGACTATTTCCCAAGGTCGGGTTCAACAATAGCGGCGCAGAAGTACTCAGTCCTCTAAATCTTGATCGCCTTCAGAGTTGGATCGATCAAGGTCGCATCGACCCCTCCAAACCAATCACCATGAAGCATCTACTTGACTCGCGGGCACTCCACGGAATCAAGGACGGTGTCAAGTTGCTCAGTGGTGGCAAGCAATACTTCAAGTCAAAGATTGATATTGATGTCACCAAGGCCTCTGCAGAAACAATCAAGACCATCGAGGCATTGGGAGGCTCGATCATCTGCACGTACCGTAATCGACTATCGCTGCGGCAATTGTTGAAGCCAGAGTCCATGAAACGACCAGTCAAGGATGCCTTGCCGACGAGGCGGAAGGATGTCGAATTTTACTCCATGCCGGAGAAGCGAGGATATCTGGTAGACAGAATCAAGAGGGGAGAGATCATCGTTCCACTCGACCCGATAGAGAAAGCCAGGGCTGTCAAGGACACAATCAAGGTTACCGCCTGATTTGTCGTTGTTGAAGAAAGTCATTTTTTGTATATACATAGCATAGCGAAAGCAGTACCTGACCACTGGATCTCTATTCGCGACCTTTCGCGGACAACATGCAACCTCCATAACATGTACATTTGAATGTCGTAAATCGATCTGCGCGTACATCCCATGCTCAAGGTTTCGCGACGAAGCGATAGAGTCCGAGGACGGAGCTGGTGAGTGCACACGCGACGACAAATCCATCAAAGACCTGCACCTCAAAGACATCGCACCACGCCTGTCCCGCATCACACATTGTCCGCACACCATCCAAATCCAACCACCACTCCTGCTCCCGCCTCTCCCTCTCACCACGCACCTGATCCGCCGACTTGATCGGCCGCTGGTCAACCACACGATCCATCCTCTTTCGTATCTGTACCGCCATCTTTGCGTCCCGCCAGACGTGCAATTCCACCAGGAGACTCACCAACCACGCCCGGTCAGCGTATATCGCCCAGTCCGCGAATGACTTCGGTACCCACCCGACTTGCGACAATGTGAATGCGTCCTCCGCCACGTCCTCCACCAAGCTAGACAGGAGCGAGACCATGCCGCGCCAATCCACTCCTTTCGTCGTACCCTTACTCGATCCGATCGTCGTTGTCGTGCCCGTCACTTGCTCCTCTGCAGCAGATTCATGCAGCGAAGGAGGAAACGGGGCTTTCGTCACGTAATACTCGCCCCGCAAGAGCGCCTTGAGCGGCTTATAGAGGTTCCCCAACTGTAATATCCGTCGCTGCAGTGAGCACTGCGCAATCAAAGTCTGTAGACGATGGCGATGACGCGCCGCAATGCGGATGCGTTTGTGGTTTGCCAGAAGCAGGATGAAGCGCGAAATGTACTGTATCAATTTGAGGACTTTGTACCGGCCCGCCGAAGTCGCCAGGATCTTTTCCATATTTTATTGCCGTTCGCTCTTTGACCTTTTCGGCCCAAGTTCTACCTTTTTTCCTGGTGCATATTATATTCTCACGGTCATCCTTGTGTACACTGTTTTTCCAACATGGCAATTGTAAATGTATTGAAACTTTGAAGGTTGACAGCTCAAACAACATTCGGCAGTTCCGAGGCTTCTTCCCCACGCGATGGGGCCGGTACGTAGACAACAAACACGGGGTTTGCACGGGCACTACATATTACGAATATAGTAGGAGGACAATAAGAGTCTTCAAAATTTTTATGGAAGGCTGAATATCTCTCTAGCGCTTTTGATCATGACCGTCACAATAGTCAACTGTCCTGAGAACTCTACAATTCGTCCTTGGCTGCCACATCGTCTCCATCGTTGATGGCATCCTTGGCAAGCTCAACAATCTTAGAGGCTGCTGCTGCCGCGACACCAAGAGTCTCGGTGGCGTCCTCCATGTCTGCATCGGTGTCGCTCGACTCCACCTTGTGTGTGCCCTCAGTCTTGATGAATTCTGCGAGCGACTCAATCGATCGGTCTCCAGTGTACTCGACTGGTGCGTCCTTCTTGCCAGCAGCGTACATCTTGATGGTTGGGAATCCCTTGATCTCATCTGGAACATCGTTCGCGGTGGCGTCAATCTTTGCGATGACCAACTTGTCTTTCGAGCTTGCATATGATTGAGCCAGAATTTCATAGTTTGGTGCCAAGTTCTTGCAGTGTCCACACCATGGAGCATAGAATTCGATAAGGACATCCTTGTCGTCGTCAAGGATAATGGCATCGTAATTGTCTCGGACGACGGTGATTACTGCATCAGGCTGTGACTCGGGAATCGGCTCGGACTTGACAGACGGCTTCACTTTGCCGGAAGCAAAGTCTGACAAAAACTTCTTGAGGTTCTTCTCCGTGATTTCATCCTCTTGTGGGAATGGGAACTTGGTCTGCTTGACAGTGTCCTGGATGGCGAATGCAGGCCACGTCTGCTTAAGGTTCAAGTTCTCTGCGTGTCCACCGAATGCCTTGGCATCAATCGTCGCAAAGTTGATTTTACCTTTGTAGTCCGCGGCCAATTTGGACACGAATTTGCTCAACTCAACTTTGTCCTCGTCGTTCTCGACAAACAAGTAACCGAGCGGCAGACCAGATGACATGTAGCTTTGGTAAGTGTCGGGTCCGATCTCACCCAGAAGTGGAATTGCAGCAGACTTGATGAAGTCCTTAATCTTCTCCGTGTCGAATTTGCCGTCAAAGACATCTTTGCCGTCGTCGAAAGTCTTGTAGACAACCAGAGCAGGAGCCACGACTCCCTGAAGCTTGGCAACTTCAGCATCGGCGACTGTACCAAAGAGGAAGTCATCTCGAAGTACGTTGGCGACATCAGAGAACGTGGTAGCGGAGGTTGTGTCTTCTGTGTCCACGAAACTGATGGCAACAACCTTGTCGGACTTTGAGAAAGCGTCGAACGTCTCTGCGGTCAGTTCTGAGACCGCTGGTAGGGACTGCTTGGTCATATACGATACAATGGCATCGGCCTTTCGTGCTCCAGCATATGCTGCAACATTGCCCTTACCACGGTACAAGTTGAGCGTGGGGTATCCTTGAATGCCCTCTTTCGCACAAAGGTCGACTTCCTCAGTGCAATCGACCTTGGCTATTGCGATTCCTTCCTTATTCTTGAGTTCTGTTGCGGCCAACTCGTACTCAGGAGCCAAGTTCTTGCAGTGTCCACACTTGACGCTATCAGACATCGGTCCATTGATTTGGCAATCTTCAGTCTACTTACCCATGGAGCAAAGAACTCTACAAGAGCCAAAGGTGTATCGGCAAGTAACTGATCGAACGATGCTTGGTTCAGAGTGAGGACATCGCTAGCAAGCGCCTGTAGTTGTGTCAGCTCGTCAATTCACGACTGTGTCATAAGTGGAGGAAATACCGTAGAAGCGAGGAGCAAGGATAGAGAGTACTTCATCGCTGACCAGAGATGATGAACTGAATCACGAACCTGTAGTGCTGAAGAAGGAAGGGCGACTGCAGGAGTATTAGTAGCAGCTCAATTGACGCGGTTTGTCAGGGGCTGCAGCAGCAGGCGAGCAGCGGGTTGAATTGGCCAGGTGTTCGGATGAGCTCTTTCGTGGTGGAAAGTCCGAAACAGGAAGCTGCAACCTCGTACCGGTACTCTATCCAAGACTTGCCACTCACTCTACCCAAGATCTGCCCGCTCCACCGTTTCTGCGGGCCTATTGCGCAGCTGCTGCAGCTGCTGCGTCGTCTACAGACATTCGTCTCGTGCATACAACAAGCTCATGTCATTAAACCTGCAACTGCTCGCTGAACTTGTCGCTACCCAGACAGATGTACATTTCAACTCCAGACATGCAACATCACTTGGAGTCCTCAATCCAACAATCAGACAAAAGTAGAGCTATGCTAATCAATTCACTCAATTGAGCCTCCACTACAAACAAATGACAGCCTTGAGAAGAATTACATATTGACTATTGATGTGCATAGCAATCGCAGCGTACGTTGTCCTTCGTGAACACCGCTTCGTGCCAGGATCATCATGATTCTGGCACAAACACGATTTACGTGAAACACTACTGCAAGACGTCCCGCGGCATAACAATGCTCGCGCTGGACTTTTGCCATCGTGGCAAATTCGCATTGGCTACGAAGGACAGAGAATGTTCTACATCTGTGTCAGCATGCACCACCGCAGGCGCAATATTCGGGCGCTGTTCATATAGAGACAGGTAGTCATTGAAGTTTGTGCATTTGCAGGCCGTAGATCGTGAATCCAACAATTCCACAACCTTTGTACGGCAGAACATCGGCCAGAATTGTTCTTGAGTGATCACTTGATCGTGCTGATCGATCCGCTCCATCGCAGCGGCTACCATAGGCATCAGCTGTGATTAAGCTATGTGCAGTGTGAATTGTCATAAGCATGAGCAGCATATAGCTGTTCTGGCCTAACGAGATTCAAGAGTCAACAGGGCCCTGATGATATATGAAATACCTAGGCGGCGTATCCTAACACAATCTGACTTAGATCTCTTCCAATCATCTGATGCATATTCAGATCTGCTTGCATTCATAGAAGAACTCAATACATCAATATTAGGCTGCCCCAACAGCTCAGAATGTGTCATCTCGCCCACAACAGAAAAAATCATAGGAATTCTGGAAACCATCCAAGGAAAATTGAAGGCTCATCCTGCCGTGGACAACAATTTGTCTCGATTCGGCAATCCTGCTTTTCGTGACTTTTATGACGACGTAATGCAGAGCACGCACGAGCTTCACCGAGAACTGGAATTGCCGGAAGGCTCGGAAACAGAGTTGGGCGGCTACTTGACGGAATCATTCGGCAATAGGACACGGATAGACTACGGATCTGGACACGAACTCAATCTTCTATGCTACCTCTTGTGCCTTCGTAAGCTGGGCAAGTTTGAGCCGAGTGATAGCAAAGCAACCGTGCTCAAGGTGCTGTGGAAATACATTGCCGTCATGCGGGCGATCCAAAGCACATACTGGCTTGAACCGGCCGGTTCTCATGGTGTATGGGGTCTGGACGACTATCACTTTCTGCCATTCCTCTTTGGTGCCGGCCAACTAGTTGGTCACCGTCATCTACGGCCCAAGTCGATACACGAGCCAGACTTGCTAGAGATGTATGGTAAGGAGTACATGTATCTGGCCTGCATCCAATTCATCAATTCCATCAAGACTGCAAGTTTACGTTGGCACAGTCCCATGTTGGATGACATTTCCTCGGCCAAATCGTGGGAGAAGATCAATAACGGCATGATCAAGATGTACAAAGCCGAGGTGCTCAGTAAAGTGCCCATCATGCAGCATTTCCTGTTTGGGTCACTGATCGAGGCCGCAGAAGGCATGTCTCCGGCACCGGCATTGGGCGAGGACGGCACAGAGCATATTCACAATACATGGGCAGACTGTTGTGGCATCAAGGTGCCGAGTGCCATTGCCGCAAAGCAAGCAGACGGAGGGGAAAAGATTCGTCGGATGGACTGGGGATGAGGCTGTAAGTATAGAAAATGATCATGTAGATATTGGGTAGTACCGCGAGCGTCTTCAACCTTGGAAGCGCACGCACTTCTCTCCTTCCCCACAAAAAAATCGACTTCTCGCACTTCTCCACATCATCGACACGATCGTCTGCCTAGCATCCATACTTTTGAGCCTAATGACAGCTGTCTCAATACAAGCATGCACGAAGTGGACGAATCGCTGGATAAATGAATGAATGAATCGGCCCCCTCACTACATCAACGTGCGCGTCCCTCTATAGATTTCGACAACGACCGTGGCCCCGACTGACAGCGATATGCAGGGACCCGTCCACCCTTCCTTTCCACGAGACTTTATCCGACAACGTGGACCCATCATGCCATTCAATGCCGCACAACACAGTCCCATCACATACGGCTACCAGCCAAATAATAACATCAACAACGACAACAACCAAATTCACGGCAGTGCTGGAGTTTCGCAGCGGAATGATACAGTATCGCGACACTCAGCACCGATCAGGGGCGACGGCATGTCCAAGATGTAATCGCTCGATCTACAAGGCGAATTTCCCAGCGACGAGGTCATGATGCTGCAGGAAGTTCACAAATTAATCACCGTGAAGATACAAGACTTTATAATCATCTGAGATCATTTATTTCATTGTACCATTACCTAAAATCTCGAAAGATCCCCGGTTCCCGCCCAAATTTCCCAAACGCTATGCTATGCCACATCATATCGTGAATATCCCAGACCTTGTCCATCCATCTCCATGTCCGATTGCCAATCTCCCCGACTTATTCCCGATTACTCCCTGAATCATCACCAATTCGTCATCGCATTACTTTTTTGAATTATCACCTGCGCGCCGCGGCCAAGACACTACTATACGTCTTGCGCTCACTCGAATTGCCGCCGCCGCCGCCGCCGCCGCCGACGTGTCGAGCGAGCGCGGCATCCAGCTTTTCCTGCACCTGTGCCGCGGCCATCAGGTTCTCCCTTGAATGCGAGCGATGATGGGGGTGATGCGTGACATAGTCTGACGTGCTACCGCCTCCGGTGCTACTCGCCGCAGCAGCGGCGGCAGCAGCGGCTCCTACTTCTTCCAGGGAAAAGGGTGTGCATGGGCCCGGTGACGCCAGGGCCTGGAGACGAGGTGATAGCGGCACATATACCAGTTGTGTCGTGATACCCTTTCTTATTGCGCGAGACATGGACTTGTTGCTTTGCTGCTGCTGCGATTGATGTTGTTGCTGCTGCTGTTGCAGTTGCGCAGACGGCAGGAATTGCGCCGATATCAATTTGGGACTCTTTGTAGTAGCAGCGACAGACATGGTGCGATTGTATTTCTCCTCCCTTACTGAAGATTGCTTGATTCGAGTGACTATGATCTAGGCGGAGGATTTATAAGAATGACTTTTAGTGGCGATGCGGATATGATGTCCACAGGCGCGCACGCGAGATCCGCGATTGCAACAAATGGTATGATTTGTGAGAGGAGGCGTCCTTCCTCAGGTCTACTTGGTTGCGTATAGGGAGTAAAGACACAAGTATACAGCAGGACGAGCAAGTTTAGTAATGGGAAGATGTGAAAGCCGGGACCTCGTTGCGAATCCCAATGGGGTAAAAGTCCAGCAGCAGTCGCTTAGGAAAGCTGCAATGCGGGAGGGGGGAGTCACACGATGGTGGAATTGAGCCCGAGATTCTGAAACTTGTGCCGGGATCTGGGTGATTCGTCTTGCCCTACAAGGTACGGTATGCTTGGTCACGCCTGGGAAGGCGCAGTTCTTTTCCAGAGCAAAAGCGACCCGATTTGGCAAAGAAGGCGGAAGGGATGAAAATGTAACCATGAAATCAGGTGACGGAATGGAAGACGTGGGTGGAGTGATTTTGTCCTCCCGTTCCGTCACACCTTATGAAGGCTTCCTACCTGTGGACCAGTAGCTACCAGGTACCGTCACTGCAGTAGTGGCCCCAGCCAAGACTGGTCTCTACAAGGACCACTTTCATAGACGGTTGTGTTGCAATGCGTTGCGAATAGCAATACAAACAGCGGACTAAATCGGACACAGTCCCGATTGCTCTTACTTATGGACGGGCAAGGCCTTGTTCTTCGTGGTGATTGACTTCAATGCTAGTGCCGGTCAAATTATTGAGCCAGTGAAACCCGGTTGCATCCCATGAGTGGATCTTCGGAAAGGCTGCGCAGCGCAGAACACATCTGTGCAGCTTTGACACCATCATCAGTGCCTGCAGCTGGCACATTGCATCAGTTTTCTTTTTGGGTACTTGTGTCTGACCGCGAATGGCACAGAATGAAACGTCTCGTATATTGTGCACTGAACTACTAATACATGTTCATCACGACTCGTCTATCGTGGCTGTTGGAAAATGCACACATGTTGTGCATTCTGCAGCGTGATCACAGCAGAATGCACGAGTTGACTCTATTCATACTCTATTCCATGCACACGAATCATTACACTACTCGCAGCTCGTTGCCCAGTACTCATTGGCTGAGCAGCTTCTCGATATCGCTATGCAGTGATTCTGGTTTCGTCAGCGAACGATACCTATGACAAACATTAGTCTCTTCGGATTGTGTTGAGTGTTTCGCATCAAGCGTACCTGTTGAAGACATTGCCATTCTTGTCCACCAGGAACTTTTCAAAATTCCACAGGATCCTGTTGGAAAGACCAAACATGCCGCTTTTCTGTTCCTTCAAAAACTTGAATACAGGATCAACATGTTCTCCATTGACGTCAATCTTGTTCATGACTGGGAACGATACACCGTCTTCAACTAGTCAGCATCCATTTGTATGTTTGTGTATGTCCATCATCCTTACAATTGACCTGACAAAAGGACGTAATGTTCTCGTTGGTGCCTGGATCTTGGCTCCCGAACTGGTTGCATGGGAATCCAATCACTGTCAGACCTTGATCCTTGTACTTTTGATATGTCGCCTCGAGACCCTCGAATTGAGGAGTGAAGCCACATTGCGAGGCGGTGTTGACGATGAGTATGACCTTGCCTTTCAATTGACTCATGTCATACGTAGACTTTTTGAACTCTGGCTATGATTCTGTAAGTGGACTCCTCGGACGTATCTTGCTCGTGTCATCGTACTTTAAAGTCATAGATTGTTGTAGCGGATGCCATCTTTGGAAATTGTCGACGCAATATGATTGCGCTTCGATGACTTGTGTGTTCTTACAAGGTCGGACCAAGGATCAAACGAATTTGCGACCGAAGACTTATGATAGATTGCGATGTACTTGGTATGCCGACCCATACCTATCTCGAGGATCAATCAAATGACACGAGATCTAGAGCCCGGTCTCAGCTGCATGCATATGCATGCGCACGCGATGGAAAGCATGTGCTTGTGGCCCTCGGCCCCGGCTGATTTCCTGATACAATACGAGGCGGAACGAGCCACTATCTCGGGAAATGATCGGCAAGTGACACAAAGCTTAACGGAAGTGGCGCCCATCTACACAATTTGTACGTATCTTGGTGCACATATCTATTGCTATACCTATACGTGCTTGTCGATTCGTATGGTAACTTCTACAGCATGATTGATATGATAGGGATATAGTTCTGTTTTGTAGATTAGATCCAAAGGAAAACATGAAATGACAAAGACAATCATTCGAGAAATCACGCCGGAGCTGCATACCTTTTCCCGACCATTCAGCAGATTCGGACTCTTGAAGATTGGTAACCGCGCGACCATACTCACATTGGCTAGCGGCGAACTGGCCATAGTTTCGCCTATCGACATCAGTACCGATTACGCACCGATAGAGTATGTCCGCAACAAGCTCGGCGGCAAGGTGGCCTTGATCATCGCGCCCGATCTGGCGCACTGGTTGCACGTCGCGGCATGGGTCAAGGAATTGCCTCGCGCAAAGGTGATTGGCGTCGAGGGTCACGATCGAAAGACGAAAGGACAAGATGTCGTATGGGACACGCTCTTCACGAAGGACACCGACCCGAGTGACGTCGCGCGCAAGTACAATGTCCAGCAAGACTTGGACTTTTGCTACTTTCCCGGATTTGTTGGCAAAGAGTCAGTTTCCATGCCATGTGATGGCCCTCTTGGCAACTTGTTTGCTAATCGTTGCATAGTCTGGTCGTACTGCATTGTCGCTCAAGGTCAATCGTAGAAGCCGATCTGGTCTTTAACCTTCCCGCCAAAGAGCAATATGACGGACATGTCCCCGGCGGATTGACCTCACTCGTGAATGTCCTTCGCCGGGACTCGGTCTGGTCGCGCAGATTCTTGTGGTACATTGGGACAAAGAACGAAGAGCAAATGCGCCAGTCAGCAAAAGTGGTTTCCTGCTGGCAATTTGAGAACCTGATCCCTTGCCACGGCGACATCATTCTCGCGGATGCAAAGCAAGCATGGGATTGGATATTCACCAGATTTCTCCTACCAGATGTGAATCAATAATCTTCCGTCAATAGATCTATGAACAACGGCCGAGCTATCGCCACTTCGCTAATCTCCTGCATGGCAGATTGTGTTCCCCCACCAGATCATTGTAACTCCAGGCGCGACGAACCCCCTATCTTCGCAAAGATTCTTCGCAGTGCTTCGCTAATCCCGTCATCGTCATCGAGCCTGTGCTTGGCAATGCAATTGGCCACGATACGACTCGAGTAACCAGGCAAGAGCGAGCTCGTCTCAACTTCAGCCATTTGTAAGACGTCGCTGACTTCCTCAACCTTCGGATTCTTTTCTAGCAGATTGAGAAGGACACAACATCTCAATTGCATCGAGACATCAAGGCTTGAAGGTGCGACCGACTGATCGGTCAAGCGGATTGACTTGAGCATCGCCCGTTCTAGCCAGTCGTTGGGCTCGATCATACTCTTCAGGTATAATGAATTGATCAGTATTCTTGAGTTTTTTGGGCAATATGCAAGCAGTGTCTCCATCTTCTGCGCTAATGCTGAAGCAGTTTCCGAACCACGTAACCAGTCTCGAAGTATCTGATTTTGCATCAGAGCGGCATGTATAGAGGATAACTGTTTCAACGGAGTGTCTATAGTCTCATCACTCCGAACATTCGCGATAAGAGGATCCTCGATGCCAGTTGTCCATGCCCATATGGCCTCCAGGACTCTTGCGGACAACAGTTGATTGAGAGGAAGTTGTAGAACAGCCTCGTCTGTTTGAGCGGAGCTTGACCAGAAGAGGGAGACACACCATCTAACGATGCCTGCAGGTGCATATCCATGACAAACCATGGCAAAGTGAAGAGCTCGCATTTCCTTCGGCATCCGATATCCCAATGATTGAATTGCCGAAAGAAACAGCTTTGCTTGATTGATGTATTTGTCCCCACCTAGCAATTGCGTCTCGATCAACATTCGACATGCATTCTGCCGCGTGAGTGCGTAGTCCAAACCCCTGTTTATGAGGACATTCCAACCACTCTGGCCAATCACTATTTCCAAGATGAGCACAAAGCACCCTTGCAGGATGCGTTTGAGCAGACCAGGTCGGTCGCAAGGCATTTCTAGCATGGCAGAGACGTTATTATGCATAGCCTCCCTATTTTCCTGCACATCTTCTTGCATCGTATCATCCAGTGCAGATTGTGAATACTTGGCATTGACTCGCTCCTTCGAGCACGAAGCAGAAGAAGTAGTGAAGAGGTCGGGATTGATCACGTAGACGATTGCAGCAATCAATAGAACCATTTTCGTGATGACCACAAGATTCTGCATGATACCGAGGTCCGAAGCACTGGAGAGTGCCTCAGTCTCATGCAGTGCTCTTTTGGCATGTTGCGAAGCTGGACCTGAGCCTCCTGCAGAATTCAAGCACATCATGGTGGCAAGACCACCTACCACGACCTTTGCCAATGGGCCTCCACTTTTCGGCCGCGGCTCTCCATGTAATTTTGACATGAGTCTATTGTTATCCTCTTGCAATCTTGCACACTTCGCTTCGATGTCGCGTATATAATCGGTTGCAGCTTGAATAATCTTGCCCTTTGGATGTTTGGCGCTAGTTGACTCAGCTTCAGCCTTGAGCACCGGAATAGCATCTCGCAAAACAATGATCTTCTCATTCAGATTTGACCTGTAGCGTTTCTCAATTATGTTATGCGAGACTTTTGTAGGACGAGCTGCGATCGTGCTTGTGCTGTCGGCGAGCTGTTCCTTTTGCAGATCTCCTGGGCTAACTTCTCGACTGGAAGAACGAGCACGAGATACTAGTGCGAGGTCCTCCGAAGAATCAGACATCTTTCGCTTCGTTCCTTGTTGTATGCTCATGGGATCACAATTTATAGAATCGTGTACCGCTGGCAAATGCGTGTATGATAGCATTCCCGGGGCTATGACTTTTGCAGTATCTTCGCTGTGCTTGGTGCAAACATCGTTCGTGCTACGCGTACTCAATTCGCCAGCGCACACGTCTGCAGCACCAAACATGTGCGGCTCTGTCGACGAAATTACTGGACCGATGTTCCCGTTGACATCCTCGCTGTTAACGTCCCAGTTGAGCCAGTCCGCTTCAAAGGAGAGGCTAGTGTCATGGTTTGAATTGGGACTCTGAGACAATTCTGAATGTGTCTCGTATATGAGCCCGGGTAATGAGGGAACGAGAAAATCATCGAAAGACATCGTTTTTCGTCCTTGTGAAAGCTATAGGAGTTTATGTGATTCACTCCATGTTTTGCTATACCGATTTAAAATGCCCTGCTCGACGGTGTGCCTGCTCAAGATCGAGTGTATGCCGGCAGTCTCTACGATTGGCGCTGCTGCGAGATAATGCCTTCGCTTGTTCAAAGCTTTGTACCTTGTAGAATTCGTGCAGAGTATCAGATTGTTGTCTTACCTGCATCACTCATCCATCTTCAGGGCGAATCGCGAGAGCTGGTACCAGTACTAGTATTAGTTTCAAACAGCGTGCATGCATGTGGTCTGATCGGAATCGCACCAGCTGCTGCGCTAGCTATAGCTAAAGCGCGCGCACAGCACGAGTCTGCACACGTGCCCATATACTGCTCATCGGCACAAGCCACACTACAGGTAGTACTACCGTACCATATATATCGAGGCCGCTAGCTTAGCTTGTGCCCGCAGCTTAGACACCAGGTAGCAGCCAGAGTCTCGATGCTTCTTCTAGCCCCCGTCGTGTTGCGTGGCCGTCGTTGATGACACCTTCACGGTTCCAAGCATATATCTCATTCAATTTTCTGATGGCAAGAAGGGCTTTCCTACTGACAAATTGCACATAATTGCACTTCCCAAAAGTTGGCTCTTTAGCTTGCTATGCTAGGTGACACAGCAAGGAAAGTGGTGCGAAGTCATTCAGCAGCCGAAAGACAAAGGGTCACGAGTCGTGCGGCGCTCTTGCAACCCCAACTCGATGTCGCTGCTCCGAACACGTCTCAACCAGCGACTGATGCTTCCCATGAGGTTGAGAGCGAGCTGGAACAGGATCAGCACGAGGAACACCACCAGACTTTACGTCGCTTTGGGAACCGGTCTAGAGCCACTTTGCGTTCTATGAATACAACAAAGTCTGTGGTGGAAACGTCTAAAAGCGCTTATATATATGCAATTGGAATCGCTTTACCTATATCGCTCATCTGTTTCACGGTACAGACGGAGCTCGCACAATATATTCAAGCAAAGCTACATTACGAAAAGCCATACTTTATGTTGTACATAACTCACGGTAGCTGGTGGCTCAATGGTGTAGGCATGTGGTGCTGGTTGCGGCTGCGTGCTGGTCGTGGTGTGCAGTCTTCCACAGTCACAAGACGCATGTTGAAAGATTGTGTTGACACAGCTCATGCCGTCGCGGCAAAATCCTCGGCAGGTCATAGAAACATCGGCGCTTATATGCTGCTGGTTGTCGTTCTGTGTGGTATATGTTTAACAATCGCCGGCGGCACATGGTATGTCGCTGTCAACCTCACTACTGCAGCGGATCTATCAGCAATCTACAATTCATCAGCTTTCTTTGCTTATGCATTCTCTATACCGATTCTGAAAGAGAAGCTCAGGCTTGACAAAATTGTGGCTGTCGCGCTTTCGATCGTAGGAGTCCTTGTTATTGCTTATGGTGATCGTGTCTCTGGTGAAGAGGACCTGACTGATGGTGGTCGTCGAGCTTTGGGCAATTTAATAATTGCATTCGGCGCTGTTTTGTATGGCCTGTACGAAGTGCTATACAAAAAATACGGCTGTCCCCCTGATCAATACGATCCGAAACGATCCATCGTCTTCGCCAATGCGGTGGCAACTGGACTGGGTTGCTTCACACTCTCTATAATGTGGATTCCGATACCAATTCTGCACCTTCTAGGCTGGGAGACCTTCGAATTTCCACCTCGACGAGCTGCTCTTGCACTGTTTCTGTCCGTTGCATCAAATTTCATCTATTCCAGTTGTCTTCTCGCCATGATCTCGCTCACAAGTCCAGTGCTATCGAGCGTGGCATGCTTACTGAGCATATTCGTCGTGGCAATTGTGGACACTCATATTACTGGTGAACCGCTAAGTGCTGCTGCTCTGACCGGTGGCATCTTCATTTCCATAGGATTTGCTGTTCTTAGTTGGGCGACGTATGTTGAAATGAAAGAGGAGGCTAGAGCCATCGAGGAACACGATGACTTCGATGACTTTGACACGTTATCGTCAGATGAAGACGGGTCAGAATGACAACGTCAGCCATATTATCAATCAAATTCATTCTTGAAGGACAACTAAAACTATACAGTTCATCTCATCTCATCGCAATTCATCTCATCTAGGGAAGGGAATCATCAATACAGTCCTGGAGCTGTCTGCATCTCTGCAGCTGACTGCAGCTGATCTGCACGGTCGGAAGTCACGACCCCGATCTGGGCTTCTGGAGAGCAGATGTCACGAAAATCTCCCGTGGCACACGGGATTGAGAATGAAACTTCTTCAAGATGCTATCTGCACCATCGGAGAACCGATTGCTCAGGGATTCTGAATTGCCATAAGACTTTGTGTTCAAGGTATCAGACACAGCTGCTCCTTGAGCTTGTTACTGTTGCAAGCGCGCATATGCATGCATCTGCATTGGCAGCGCGCTCGAGATCACATGCAGACTAGCATGTTCAGCCACAGTATGCCACAAAACTCTGTGGGCGAATCGCCTTTGAGAGCAGCTCTTGTCTGACGAAGATCAGGAGCTGGTTCCCTAATTAGGACTGGAAGGACCTCGGGAAGTGCGACGCGTCGATTAAGAACTTTTGGGGTAAAATTGCGCTCCAAGAGCTGCAACAGACCAGCGAGACTTCTTGCAGGGGCGGGAGATAAGCTCCTGCCAGCCACACGCTTGACGCGCGCTTTTATTTTCCTGCCGCCGAAACTCTCCCGGTCTCTGCAATCATGGATTACAGCATGACGATAAGCGCCTATCCACCCTCAAGCTAAAGACAGCTTCTCACCCTCGCACGACATCGCCCACGCTTCTGCTCGACTGGTGGGTCTCGATCTTTTCTGTTCTTGGTCGTGTATCTGGTATGACACCGCTTGCCGACGGTTGGCAAGACGTCGCCGCAGCAAAGCGACTGGTACAACTCGGAAAAATCCCGAAAGCATGGCGAATCGACGAACAAGCGTTGCATCTCCCTCACAAGCACGTCACAGATGCTCGACTGCTGATTGAACAAATCAAGCTGCTCGACTCGGACGAATTGTTCATCACATCCATCACTTCAGTTGCTGTGCTTTGGAAATTTATCAATTCGAAGCGATTCACGGCCGTTCAAGTTGTTACTGCATTTTGTAAGAGAGCGGCAATTGCGCATCAGCTGTAGGTTTGCATCGAGCGAAATCGGATGTGTGACTGATTCTTCCAGTACCAATTGTCTCACTGAGATATTCTTTCTTGAGGCTATATCAACGGCCGAAGCTCTAGATGAGTTACCAAGTCAAGGTCCATGGCACGGTATTCCTGTTTCCCTCAAGGATCAATTTCAAGTCAAGAATCATGATACAAGTATTGGATATGTTCATGGAGCCAACAAACCTGCTAAGGTCAACTCGTTCGTAGTTGATTCTATACTCGAGCAGGGTGGAGTATTCTATTGCAAAACGAATGTACCTCAAACAGTCATGACAGCTGATACCATCAACAACCTCTTTGGTAGGACACTCAATCCTGTGAACCTTCATATCATTCCTAGCGGTAGTTCCGGCGGTGAAGCAGCATTGATTGCGTGTCGTGGCTCAATCATCGGAATTGGTACCGATACAGGCGGATCGATCCGTAACCCTGCTGCAGCATGCGAGATTTATGGTTTGAAGCCTTCTCATGGTCGAGTTAGCTACAAGGACGTGGTGAACAGCAATGATGGGAATCCTCTAGCCGCATCAATCGCTGGGTAAAGATCCCCTCCTTGGTGGTTTTGAACTTGTTTAACAGTAGTAGACCAATGGCAAGCAGCATCGAATCTTGCGAGTATTTTATGGCCAATACGCTTAACATGGCTCCGTGGAAGAAAGACCACGAAGTTTTGCCTATTCCATGGACACCTGTGCAAGTAGATGTTCAAGACTTGAAGATTGGTATCATGATCGATCACGGCGATTTTCCAGCTCATCCATCGTTCTACAGGATTCTCGACAAATTGTCCACGGATCTTCGCAGTCTAGGCGCTACCGTCGTGCCATGGCAGTCCGAGGAACTGTCTCGTCTACATCGCGAAATAGCTCAAGTGCTCGCAACCACTTGTTTGATGGATGGTGGTGCGGATATCGCAACCAATGTGTTGCAGTCCGGTGAACCACTTATTATTCCCGGTTTTGTTGATGATAAGTTCCTGTTGACCATACCTGAAGTCTGGGATGTCAATGTTAAAGCTCGAGGACTCAGGAATCGATATCTGGAATTGTGGCAGACTGCTCAACTTGACGCAATCATTTGCCCTACAAACACCTTTGCGTTCATGACGAAAGACGAATATGCCAGCAAGGGTCCCGAGGTCGGATATACAGGTCTCTTCAATATGCTAGACTACAGTGTTGTCAATTTCCCTGCCGGTGCGGTTCTACCATATGAGCTGTCAGACAATCACCAGCGCATAGGGCTTGCGGGCTTCAAGGTTGGCTGTCAAGTAGTCTGTCAACGATTAGAGGAAGAAAAGGTGCTTGCAATTGCCAAGATATGCCGCAGCCTAACTCAGGAGTGGTGACCAGTCATACGACATCCAGACTGTACAATAGCCAGGGTCTGCCTCGATGAGTTCTCGAGCGCTCCTTCGACAACCATGATCGTGTCAGCACATGATGAACGGTTCCAAGGACTATGCCATGGCACATGTATAAATGAATCTTGCATATGCGAATGAGCAGGCTCTAGACTCATACAAATCGCAACGGCGTCACTTTTCATTACTCATCATATTATTACATGCATTATTAGAGTAATGGGCTTCACAAATATATATTAAACTATTGAGATAATTATTACAAGCGTATGCTCTATAAAACACGCTCAAAATCTACTTGATAATTTGTATATATGCTTGCGAAACGTACATGCGCATGTAACCACAAATCAGAATCACGTCGTCAGCCACGATCGTACCGATCGGGACACGAGAAAGTAATGCGTTTCTCAAGTTGTCACTCCATACACATTTTACGCGTTGCGTGACATCTCTGCTGCATATAGCACTCTATCTTACATGAGTGAAGAGCCACAAGCAAAGAAGAGAAGAATGGCCGACAGCACAATGTCAGAGAACCAGGGTGCGAATGTCATTGATGCCTCGATTTTCCTGCGATTGCAGGAAAGTATCGATCGTGATGCAGCGTTCAAGGACGAGATTCGTGAAGTGACGAATGAGCTCGACCGCATCAATCGACAGATCACGTTCACTCTGACTCAAGCTCATTCTGTCATGGCCAGCAAGCTCCCGGCGGTGCTTGAGGGGTGCAGGAACGAGTTTGAAGAACAAAAAACAAAGCTGAGTATATTGTCTAAAATCGCTTCCAAGATGCCGTATTACAAGTTCAACTTTCTCTTCACGAATCAGCTGCAGAATGCTTCTTACACGGCGGTATTTGCTTACTGGCTCGGATGCGATCTACTCAATGGTGGTACTCGACAGCCAGGGACTTTACTGAGTCTCGAGCAAGTAGGCAACGTTCTCGCACTGGAGGTCAATGTAGGTGACAAAGATGTCTTTCATCTGACCACGGAGGAGTATCTACATTCACTCATTACCATGATCAATGAAATGTCGAGGTTGGCAGTCAATTCAGTCACGATCGGGGACTTCCAGCGTCCTCTCGCGATATCGCAATTCATCAAAGACCTGTTTTCAGCTTTCCAAATTTTGAATCTCAAAAATGACTCGTTGAGGCGGCGATATGACTCAATAAAGTACGATGTGAAGAAGGTGGAAGAGGTTGTTTATGATCTCAGCCTGAGAGGTCTGACTAGCGAAAGTGCCGGAAACACGAACAATAGCACAGGCTCCGCACCATATCTCAAGGTCAAAACTTTGACTGAAACTGCAAAATTGCCAACTCGTGGTTCAACACACGCAGCAGGTTATGATATGTATGCCTCTGCTGCTGCAGAAATACCTGTCGGCGGGCGTGCACTGGTCAGCACCGGCCTGTCAATCGCAGTCCCAGAAGATTGTTATGCTCGTGTAGCTCCACGTTCTGGTCTTGCTGTCAAGAGCGGCATACAGACCGGCGCAGGCGTCGTGGATAGTGACTACAGAGGTGAAGTACGCGTACTGTTGTTCAATCAGGGAACGGAGCCCTTCACTGTCAATGTGGGCGACAGGATAGCTCAATTGGTGCTGGAGAAGGTGTACACTCCTGTGGTGGAGCAGACAGACAACCTCGAGGAATCTGTCAGAGGCGCTGGAGGGTTTGGATCTACAGGCATATAACAGGCATGCAGCAGGCGTACCTATAGCACGCATATAGCATTTCAGAAAAGCATCAAATTTGACGCAGCGTCGAGCACGCAGCAGACTGCGTGAGTGCTGAACAGTAGACAAGAGCGTTCGAGGGGCTCCATGAGTCCTTCAGATTGTGGTCGGAGTCTCCGAGTTGCACAAGATCTGATAGTGAGGAGCTCATAGTGGATGCTCATGCCCAGTGAGTCAGGTTTGTAGATGCTCATGAAGATAAATGTCATGAATGTAGAAGATTTCGAGTATACGACCTTGCTTCCTGTGTTATAATATTCATCGGCTTGAACGTGATCAGGCGTTCAAGTCCTGAGGAGATGCCCTTTTCTCTGGAGGAACTCGTTCGACCAAACATCTTTAAATTATTACCTTACAGATGCGCGAGGGATGATTACAATGGACCAGGGTACATATTTCTGGATGCAAACGAAAACGCATATGGTCCCTCACTTGGAAGCGATTACCTCGATGAACAAGCTTTGAACAGGTATCCCGATCCGACACAAATCGAGGTCAAGAAGTTGTTGTGTGATTTGCGTGGGGGAGACTTGTCGCCCGACAACCTATTTATCGGTGTCGGCTCCGATGAGGCAATAGATTGTGTATTGCGAGTATTTTGTCGGCCGGCTCAGGATAAGATACTCATTACTCCTCCAACGTACGGCATGTATTCAGTCTCTGCGACAATCAACGATGTTGGAGTCCTCAAAATTCCGTTAGACGAGAAGCTGGAATTCCAACCTCGCGTGCCGGAGATACTGAAAGCACTTGAGGAAGATAAAACGATAAAGGTTCTCTTCTTCTGTTCTCCCGGTAATCCTAGCTCGAAGCTGGTGGATCAGAAACACATCCGGACCGTACTTGAGTCTGGCTGGAATGGTATACTCGTTGTGGACGAAGCATATATCGATTTCTCGCTGGAGGGGTCCTCTGTCTGTACATGGGTGAATTCTTTCCCGAATCTCATAGTGCTACAGACGTTATCCAAGGCCTTTGGTCTGGCAGCGATCCGACTGGGCGCAGCATTCACTTCTCCAGCAATTGCACGCATCATGAATTCTCTCAAGGCACCCTACAACATTTCGACTCCCACAAGTGCGCTTGCCATCAAAGCACTAGAAAAAGACGGGCTTGCGACAATGCGATCTCATGTTGCACGTCTCAACGCGGCTCGCGAAGAGCTCGCACAGTCTCTCTTGGCTTTCAAGCACGTCAAGACAATTATCGGAGGTACCGAGGCCAATTTCATCATGGCACAGATACAAAAATCCAGTGGTGAAATCAGCAACGAATTAGCATATAAGGTCTACGAGGACATGGCGGAGAAGCGAGGTGTGGTCATACGGTTTCGAGGGCACGAACATGGATGTGAAGGCTGTCTACGAGTGACGGTAGGCACCCAAGAGGAGAACGAAATTCTACTTCGAATGCTGCAAAAGAGCTTCGAGATGCATTCCTGCTGAGAATGAAGGACGATATATGTGCCGAAGTAGTGCTTATTTTCGTGGACTACACCATATTCCGATCTGTCGTTACCGGAATATGGCTGCCACGAATATAATTTCGAGGCGCATAAATCTAGGCTTCCGTCATGGCGCTGGGCTTGGCCAAATCTGGATGAACTTGTTTTTGTGCAGATGCTCTTACATCATGACTGCGCTGTGGAGCACGGAGAATGCCAATGGGAGAATTCCTTCCCTCGCGTATGCGGAGTGCTTTGAGCATGGCCTCCATGGATATCACAAATTGAATGGAATGTATCCAAGGTCCACACGGCAGCTCCGACTCGAATATCAGCTCCCAACAGCTTACGCAGGGGACCACGAATGCATGTGACTGTATGGAGATAAGCGTGCCTGTGAAATCAAGAGACTGCCGCTAAATATCAATTGATGAGCTATTGAGCGTGGCTCGTCTGCTCCACTACACGATACAGATTCAAAGTGTAGCAGGATATGGTGCGAAACTCATTCCGCCATCTCGATCTAGGCGAGAAGCGTGGCAGCTATACGATACGAGATGAGATCTGTTTGAATCTCGTATCCGCAACCAGGGGCCATCAGATACCTGCCTGTCTAGGTAGATTGATATGGCACATGCAGAAGCCATCGTCGCCACCACCATAGCCACCAAGAAATCCACGCCTTTGCCACACTCCAGGCCTGTGGATGACAGCTGTCGGCTGAGCAGATCACCTACCGGCTGTTCGGATGACGCATACTGATCACCTGGGCACTCACTACCTAGCTGGCGCTACCTATAGCTAGGTGACTCAGCAATGACACGGTTTAGCCCAAGCACGTCAAGCAGAATCAGTTGAGCACGCGCCATGTCATCTTCTGCGAGCCGAGCATATTCCGGACGCGCAAAGCTTACAACAGGTCGTTCACCAGGGTTTCCGCGGCAAATAAAGTTTGGCACTGAACCCAAAGACACGGTTATGGCTATGCGGTCAACCCAGCAGAGATCGTGTCGATACTGATGCGATGTTGTAGCTATTATCGACGATCAGACGAGATGCTCGAAAAATCTCTTTCGAGGTGCATCTCGATCATAAAGCAAAATCTAGATTGAAAGTGATATGAAGCAGATGAGTGTGTGTACGTTAAGCTAAGCACGACGGCGAGTCAAGTCAACAAGTGGTGGGATGGCAAGCACTGTGCCCTTGCCACAAATAGCACTTGGTACGCCGTGAATTTCCATCTATTGTGTTTGTGGGTGGGTGGCGACCGAGTTTCTGGGTAACAAGGACCTCGATGCCGGAACACAACTTGTCATCAGCCATTGAATCTCCATGCACGAGATGGTTGAATACGAAGAGATTTTGCATCTCGCGAGATTCTTGTGGACTTGCACAACCGAGCCTTCAATGCCGATATTTCGCGCGCTTGACAACTTCTGGCTGTCCGGCCGTCACCACGCTCCGTTCAGCCATGACGAGAGCTTCTACTGCCAAGCGCGCTGCATGTGATGATGAGTACAAGACATGGCTACCTAGCTATCCGTAGCATGTACAAGCAACAAAGGAGGCGTGCTTGCTCCCAAACAAGCTGTCAAGCTTCCGACAATGCCCCATTAATTGTCATCTCGATCTCACCGACTCCCTGCAGCTGAACAGCTGCAGACCGCGACGAGATCGATCTTGACGTATCCAGATATATATGCATGCTGGTGGCGAAAGATTGGCACGCGCGCGCTGCTAGTCATCGAGGTGATCGATCGACCGACCAGATCTAGTGGCGCAAGAGTCCATTGGAAGACGCAGATTGCAAAGGCGCAGATTTGTGGCTGCGTGGACGGTAATTCTGCCTCGAAAAGTTCCCCATATCGCACGATTGGTCGATACGATGTGGTGCACGCCACACCACTTTTCTCAGCGCCAGAGCGTTAACTGCCCTGCTCCTCCGTAAATACTCCTCCTCTGGCTCCTCCTGGCCAGAGTCCTCCAATCAGAGACCTGGACTGCTCGTTTCCGCCCAGATTCCACACGGCCTGGACCCTCCGGTTCTCTCCCCTTTTGGTCAGCCCCCATGAGACGAGCTCAGCGCAGCGTGTCGCGCCGGCAAAAGGCAATGCAGACCATGCGAAGTCAGCTTGCTTGCTTTGCTTGCTTTGCTTGTCGTCCTTTCTCCCATAGGTACGCTCGCCGTCTCCCAGATCTCCTACACCTTTCCTCCTTCCTGCCATACTTTGCTCGTTTCGAGACACCGATTCAAGTTTTCAACCAGCAACCTAGGCAAAACCCGATCTATCGATCATATAACCTGCACAATTGCAGTTGAATATAGCATCAAGCAACAAGCGCTCACTCCTGCCCCACACCTAGATTATTCGGTATCAACACTGTACTACGCGAAAGGATCTTGCTTGATACTGGGTCTCTGCAGAAACAACACGGACCAGCCTTTTCCATCATCTCGGAGTGTATCTCCACTTGACGTCCTTGATGGCATCAGAATACCCCAACAGACGACAATGGGATGCTATTCGCAGTCATGATGTGCCTGGCAGTGGTCGACAGACGTTGGACGTCCTTGCTGATGCTGCAACAGCTACATCTGGCACTCCGAACAAACGGCGCCATACGGATATAGGACACAACTCACAAGTATCACCGGCGAGCATCCCTCATCTCACACATGGACCGCCAGCTGAGGGATCATCATCGACGACCACTGACAACAGCGGCACATCGCAATACTTGCCATCTATAGTGAGCTTGACCTCTGGTTTGAATGCCACACGAGCACCACACCCACAGTCGCTGGATCGTGCCTACCGAGCAAGTACTTTTGAGGAAAGTACAAGACTCCCAGCTTCGTTTGAGGACTCCCGACCGATTCCCTCGGCCCCAGCCAGTCTACGTATGAATTCGATGTCTGGTTCTTATTCCTCTGGAACATCAGCTCCACCGGAACTTCAACCGCACTCAGAGGACAAGCGCAGCATACTCAATGCGCCTACGACAAACAGCTTTCTGCCGCATGAAGAACATCACTACACTCCCAATAATGCTTGGCATGGCAGCACATCTGACCATGTCAGTACCATGTACCGTGCTCCATTAGAGTCTGCCGCCACCGCTGCCACGGATATGTCAAGCAGAATCACCAGCACTTATGCGACGAAATCCTTTCAGTCCGACATGCAACGAGTCGAAGACTGGTCTGCCCGACTTAATGACTTTGCGTCCAAGACGGTCTCTGCTGCTGGCGCTGGTCAGACTGGTTCATCAAGAACTTTCAATGGCATGTCTCGAATGCCTACAAGACAGTCACTCGATGAGTCGATTGAGCAGGCTCGAGCAATACTCAGTGTGCTACAGACATGGCGCGATAGCGAGCAAGCCGTCACGGGTAGTGCCGTCGTCGCCCCGCCGTCTTTCAAGCGACCTCTTGTGGCTGGCGATGCATCTTTTGAGCCATCGAAACACTATGCTGGTGCCTATGCGAATAGCTCCGAGGTAGCCGGTCAATCATCTCAGTCGCGGACGAGTCCACAGGTGGCTCGTTGGGATCGATCGGACATTGACGCCATGAAGAACCGGAAGCGCTCCGCACCAAAGTCTGTCAATCCAATGGTCGCAAGCAACACGGCAAATTCCACGTCGCAACTCGGATCAAACACACCGGTGATTCGGAGCGCACCGCCCGGGAGATGCCACTCATGCAACATATCGGAGACTCCAGAGTGGCGTCGTGGTCCGGACGGGGCGAGGACTCTGTGCAATGCCTGCGGACTTCACTTTGCGAAATTGACGAAGCGCAAGCAACAGTTGGCCGAACAAGCAGGGACATGACAATTCTAAGCAGCGTCCGGGGTGTTTCATTGTATCTCGAGTCACTCATTGCATTGGGTGCAATAAAAGTCACCAATTCTGGCAATGGAAAGAAGCCAGAGGAAGAGAAGCGGATGCAATTTCCAGTGTCTATGTAGACAGTCATTCTTTTTACGAACGATGAAAACGACAAGTTGCATTGCTGGGAATGGAAAAAAGGGATATTGTGAGGGGACGAAGAACAGGAAGCGGACTCCCCAATGTTGACCAGACTGGAGGGCGATGGCAGGCGGCATTCCACGTAGAACTTAATTTGAACACTACCCATCTCACCTGGCGCTGAGATATATGACTTGTCGATCGCACTTGTACCTCTCTCTCAGTCTGTCTCTCTCTCTATCTCTGTGCATTTGTCCGTTCAAACAATACACCATTCAAAATAAAGTGGGGATTTTTTAGGTAGGTGCAGCAGGGAAAGAAACCCAAATGAAAGACGAGCTTGATATGCATACAGCCGATGGATATTGGATGGACGAGCAAGTTCGCAAGCTGCTGGTAGTACTGTGCGTAGGTGCATGTACATGCATGTACGTAACTAAGGAGACTAGTACTAAGGTAGTACGGTAGCAGAAAGAGAAAAAGGGGAGGCTTGGAAGTGGGCTTGTGCTGCTTGTCTGTGGAGTTTCTCTTAGATCTCTCCCTTGCTTTGTTGCGCGCGTGCGTGCGCTTTGGGCCTTTCTCTCTCTTCCCTGTTTTGTGCTTCTTAGGTAGTCTTGCCTTTGTCTATTGCATTTGCATTTAATGCCGGATGCGTTGATTTGACCAGCAGCTAGCTATTCCAAGGTTGCTATTGCTATCGCAATTGCTATAGCTATAGCTCCAAGCGGACTGGTGGGTCAATGATTCGCTCTTGACACTGGCAATACTCATTGTTCTCGCTCTGATTCAGCTGCAGCTGTCTTGCATGGATTGATCTTTGCTGCTGCTGCTGGCTGTCACTCTTGTCTGTGCACGCAGCGGCAGTTCGAGCGCTCTTGTTGCAGTTGATTGTCTTGCTTCCCTGCCGGCGCCATTGTCTCTTCCAAGGTTTCCCCTTTGCAGCAGCTGCAGCGTCTGCCGCCCGCGCTTCCCTTCTCCTCCTCCTCCCCTTGCCATCTCGTTCTCTCTCGCTCTCCTGAACCCCTGCGCTGCTCAGTCATAAGGACGCGCTGGTCCCCTTCTTCTCTTCCCCTCTCCTGCGTCGACTCTTGCTGCGTTCCTCTTCCTCATCTCGGACCTGGACCCTGTTGACCTGGTGGACTGGGAGTCTTGGTTTGCCTGTCTACACCTGCTCGTTTCATTCTCTTCACAACATTCACGACAACCGTTCCAACATACACTCACCAGGCACTCTCATTCACGGTCCAGGTCGATCGCATCACGGTCCTTGCCACTTCTCTCATCTCTCTTGCGCGAGGCACACAATCTCTTGCCAATTTGTTTCCAGCTTCTTTCTCTCTCCCACACACTCTTGCATTTCGAGAGACTACTCGACCAGAATCGACACTAGCGTCAGCGCGATTTTCTTTTAGACAAAGTCAGTCTTCACACACAGGACGCAGGAAGTCCTCACCATTTTCTTTTTACGATACGAAACCAATAACAACACACACATCATGCTGACAAACTCATGTCCGATCCAGGACCGACGTGGCGCGTCAAAGCATCTTGGCCTGCAAGTACTCAGGCCTCACATGGCACAGGAGGCACAGAGTCAGGCTCTTCCTCCCCTCAAGTCACCACGAGGACACCTTCTCGACCGCATTCGCAGTACACCCCGAACCACCAAGTTTGTTCCACAGAGTGCCCCTGCCACGGACGAGCCCTCCAGGCAAGGGCAGAGCCACGTTCAAGCCTACGCGCAGGCTTCGTCAGAGTCAGTCTCCGCGTCGGCAGCTGCTCCGGTCATCGCCGCCGCGCGTGCAAGCAACATTTACACGCCGCGAAGGAATTCGGCCAGTCAATTCCATCAGACGCAAAACTTGGCGAGATCCGATCAGCTAGCGCTGCTTGAGCAACGACTCCGCTCACAGAACGATTTGCTGGCTCAGCAGCAATTGTTGCTGCAGCAATTGCAGCTGCAGGGACAGCCATCCATCTGTGCCACACCGCCATACACACCAAATCCGAAAGATATGGGTCAAACACAGATGCAAACCAACAACAATGTAGTGTACGACCCAAAAACCGGGCAGTACTACATGTTTACTCCACAACCGTTCGAAACACCGGCACCGTACAATCAGGGTTTCATCACTCCTTCCGCAAAAGTCAACAGGTCGTTCCCGTACACGCCAGAATCGAGTGCCTCGCGGGTCGCACGACCTACCGAGGCTCCACGGAGTCTGACTCCGCCAAAAAACGGCCAGGTCATTCGACAGCCGAATGGACCACCGGCGATCGAGTCCCTCATCTCTGACACGGAGAATGCCGTCAACTTTGGCAGTCGGATGCGCAGGGCGGCGAAAATGACCTTGGAAGCTGGACTTTTGAGGCGAAGTGCCGGGAGCCCGACGTCGGGCAGCGCAAGTTCCTCGCGGCCAGTCAGCCGTGCCAGTCAGCGCAGTACGGGCTCGCTCGGTCCCATCGAGGAAGCATTTCCTGCCATGGAGATTTAGCCAGGGGCAACGACTTTTAACATGTCGTCGTTTTGAGCTCCTTCGTGCTCTCGTAGACAAACTCCCGTACTGGCTAGTCTTGGCAAAGAAATAGAATGCATGTCACTCCAACGTCTCTGACCTGTTCATCAGTTGCTTTCCATGGTATGCTTCTGCACTTTGTGGTGTTACTCCTTCATCGATTTTTTCGTCGCTTCGTCAACGTAGGTTGATGCTTCAATGTGATTGTGTTTGTAGGGCGAGATTTCGGCAGTGGAGGATTTCTCCGAGATATGGCACATTGTACTTTGAATTACACTCCAAAGCACAACAACTGTGCCATCTGTTGTATTCATGGGTGGAATGACAAGATTGTTCTAGTTGTTATTTTCATGTCAAGTATATGTATTTTTATATCTCGGCATAAATCATCGTGGGGGTATAGCGCAGTTGGTAGCGCGCATGCTTTGCATGCATGAGGTCCAGGGTTCGATTCCCTGTGTCTCCACTTTTTCCTTTCTGTCCTCTCAATCCTCATAAGCATTTGCAGGGAAGCTCTTTTGTTAATGTTGTTACGTCTAAATCAGGATTGGGTCAAGTGTACATATCGAAGTATTGTCTATTTACCACTATTTACATATATACTCGAGTACAACTTTAGTGCTGGACTTCACATCGAGGTGCGGACAGCAGTCGCGCAAGGATCGATCTTGTGTTGTAGCAAAAGCACTGTATAATGCCCATCATGTTGCGTACACGCAAGTCCTTTGTACATGCCGATGTGCATAGGAAGCGTGAAGTAGTGTATTCATGGCGCAACTCGACGCGCCTTTTCGATACACGTCGCTCAATTTTGACCTCTTCAGTTCTGCTCGGCTTCTCAGAGTATAGCGAATGTTGAGGCGCGTGAAACCATCGTTCGTGTATGCGCAAGCATCAGCCAGTCGGCAAGTCATCCTGCAAGCGCGCGCGGGGAGAGATGAATGGTTAGACCTTTTCCGTGGATATGCGGACCAGTGTCTCGGGCATGTCCATTTCGTGTTTCCGCGCGACGTCATCGTCATCGTTATCGCCACCACCTTCAGCGTTGCCATGGGCTCCTTCGCGGGCTTCCTGCAGCTTGACGGTGGAGACATTGATTGCCTTGAAGACACTGGCCCAATTAGAGAGGACGGAGGCGACGGCTTCCGTGCCGCCGTTGAGAGTGTCGAGTTTTGTCTCGAGGTCCTGCATGCTGCGAAGCAGAGAGTCGGACAGTGAGCGTAGTTGTAGGAGGGATTCGTGTTCCTGCTGTTTCTGCGCGATGCGCTGTTGAATGCCTTCCTTTGAGCCGGACGCACTGGCGCCTTTACTCGCGCGGTACATGGATGAGGATCGCGAGTTCATTGTGCCACAAAAGACCGGAAAGGCACCAACAGATTGCCTTGTGACTTGTTTCTAAAGAATGTGTGCGAAGCTTTATATCGTGACGCGACTGTGTGGATCGTTGTTGTATGCTCTGCCTATTGACAAGAACCAGATTGAAATCGCGAACTCCTCGACTCAGAGCTCCTCTAGCCAGAAAGACCTGCGGGGGAAGTTGAAGCGAGCAATCATCAACCGTTACATCACTCCTCCTCCTCCACAAACTCTACACTTCGAGGCAGTCTACCATCAACCACGTCTACTTACTTGATTGTTCTATATTGTGGTCCAAATTCCTGATCGATTGCCATCTTGAGACATGCTACGAACACACATCACTCGCAGAGCATTGACTCAAACGAGAACATATGTGTCTGATCCATTCAATTCATCGAAACCCACTTCCGAGAAGCACGCGACTGAAAAGAGCGATAAACATCTGAACGTTCAATCTGACGCGGTCGGCAAGGGTATGGCGGACAAGAAGGCCGACAATCAGGATTCCGGACCAAAGAAGACGCACGACACTAAAGCACCGGGTCCGGTGATTGGTATGCAGGATGAGCGAGGTATATTACCCACAACAACCATCGATGTACACAAATTAACGCGAGCTATAGGAGGCAAAGAGTCGTAAGAGATTGCATATAGGCTAGCAGCGAAGCACTTGAATGCATTTTATCACTCCGAGCTCGTTGCCCAATCACATTACCTCAAGTGCATATATTGATGTCAACATTCGTGCGGACAATTATATCCGCTAGGCTTCTCTGAATCACCAAATGATGACTGATGTAGACAGTAGCGGCCAAGTGTCGATAGATGACTTGTTTAGAGTGATCAGAATCACCATCTGTCTGCTCACCATCCGCAGAAAGCCCCGATATTCGCACACCTACTGTGCCTAACATATCTTCCGCACACACGCTCCCACACCTTCCTTCTTTTAGGTTCAACTACTCCCACTCTGGACGGCGACGCGTAAATACATGTCCAAGTGGACTACAGAGGACGAATTGAAGGCTCTCAGAATTTCCCTTAAAGTACTGCTCGAGAGTTCGGCACCGAGCAAGGAACAGAAGAGCCGCGCATACAGTTTATTCTGTGAAGCGACCGGATCGACCAGAAGCGAGCGCTCCTTTCTCCAACGGGTTGGCTTCAGGTGTGCTCATAGGTCAGGTATGTCTAGAAGCCGCCAGTCTGATTTCTCACTATTTTTTTGATACGGATTCGCGGCAAAGTACTACTGAATAATCTGACTTTTGTCTAGATGAATCGCCCAGCAAGTCCCCCAGTAAGTCCGCCGCTGCCGCCGCCTCGTTCTACTCGTCCTCTCCCGCCAAAGCCCTCTTCAGCACGCACGCCGATGATTTTCGGAATAACGACGCGCAGAAAATAAAGGTAGAGTCGGTAGACGACGACGCATTCGGTGTGACAGGGTCAAATGGTGCTCAAACCACGTTTTATGATTTGACCGAGTCCTCAGTGCTCTCCTCGCCGGAAAGCAAGGGAAAAGGGAGGGCCGACCAGCAGGATTGGGACTTTAGCAGGAACCCTTTTGAATAGTTTAGAATCCGAAATGACACGTACGGTTTTTTTCAAGGCGTGATGGAATCTTTGCACAGTGATTGTGACACAAGAGGCAAGCAAGCAAGCAAGTAAGCAAGCACAAGCAAGAGGAGCGTGCGACAGCACATGCGTGGCCAATGTATCCTCCTGATGTAGTATTGTGAATGTGTAGATGTCTATATCGATGACTGTACAAGTTTTTACCCGTACAGATATCGACAAAAAGATATGCTTGAATGCATCGCAGAATTTCCCCGACAAAAAAACTACTTAATTCAAGACGCGATGCCAGAACGCCAAAATGCAAAATTGGACAGTTGCGACCGGGAAGGATCGGCTGATTTAGCGAAGTTTCCCTCATCTTTTCAAGTCGAGCATGTCGCAGTCATTGTCGTCGTCCCCGTCGACGTCAAGACCTACTTTGCGGAGACCTTTGCTCGTGATCCACGAGACGCTGACTTCGCCTTCCGAGTCGTCGCTAAAGATGCTGTCGGTATCGAAGTGAGGCACGCCGGAGGGCAATCGGAGTGAGTATTGGCTCCTTGCGTTGCGCAGTGTGGTCGGTGCCGAGTGTGCGGAGTGGATCGTGTGCATCGACTTTTGTGAACGTAGTGCTCGGCCGTGATAAGAGGAGGGATTGTGCAGGAGGGATGATGCCTCTGTGGTGTGTTCTGGCACAGACATGATTTCGAAGAGGGTGGTCGGAGTCCTGTTGCCGGAGGGAATGTCAATGTTCATGGTTGACGCGTCTGACACTGACATGGCCAATGTGTCCTCGGCCACATTTGCACTGGCAGACGTCTTTCTCGAGCCTCTGGAGAACATGCTCCAGAAAGAGGCCTTCTTCTTGAGTACGCGACCACCTGTTGTTGGAGAATCACTCTTGTCACTACAGGACGGCGATGACACGACCGTATCGATTGTGGTGCCCTGTGCTGTCGGTGCTGCAGCACCGGATCGCAGGAAGTAGTTGTGCATTCCGGCGGTCGTTACACATGAAGAAGACGATGCGGTTCGCTTTCCCATCGATGGTCGACGCATATCCTCAGAACTCGATGACGTGCTGCAACTTCTCACGGGCAATCAAACAAAACAGATGATTGTCCCCCCAAGAATAGTAGCGAGTACCAAGCTCCACACGACAACGACGATCCGGCACCAGGAAAGAGTGGAAAGTAATTTTAAGACTTGATCCACTACCGACAGGCCGGGGTTTGCAAGCACTTATGTAGCCTGCGAACGTACATAATCGCTACATCGTGAAGCTTAGACTTTGCCGTTTGGGCGTCCTCGGAAGTAATTCCCGGCGCATGGTCATGGACATGTCCGGTCGATGGCCTCGAGATGACGCTCAAAGGAAGCGCTAATTGGTTGTTGCATTTTGGGAATGCGCCATGTGTGCTCGAGTCGCTGAGGAATGCAGTTTTCTGGTTGTGGAGGGATTTGCGTCTTACCTTGGTAGGTTCGTTGCATGGCGATCCAATCCATCCTGCCCCTTGAAACCTCCGCAATTCTCAAGCCGAGAGCAACGGCAACGACGAACTGGTATCTCGAGCCACCGCCCTGCCGGCAGGATTTCCAGATTCCACGCGATCGGGAGAAATGGCGAGCAGGAGTCTGCCGTTGTGCGCTACGACTGCGAATCAATGTGATATGCCGTGCATTGCGTCAAACAAGTTGCTCCTTGCCCTGCACCAAGGTGGCCCTCGTGCATCCCCTAAGACGGCAAGAGATAGAGACCTTCAGATCTAGCCTTGCATTCGGTTATTCCATTGGTTCGCTTAAGCTTCGTCTTTTACAGCCAGTAGACTATAGCTAGTGCCCGCATATCCCATTCTCGTCTCGTCGTATGCTACGAAAACAGACGACCTTCAACCAGCACACTGATGTGTCTCTTGAAGATCTTGGTATGGATTCTCTACCGTGCACATGGCTCGTGGCTGTCGCCAGATTCCAGGACGGATCTTGCTCTTTTCCGTCCCTTTCTGTATCGGGACATCAATAAGATTTGCGCATCGGAATGAGATCTGGCACAACCCTTGCAGAAGCATCGTGGGCATGACTTTGATCTGACGGTGTATGTGCAGAATCCGAGGAAGCCAAGCTCTGGATCAAACAAAGAATCACGGACGAGTGCGACCGCATTCGCCTTGGCGGTGCTAGAGCGCTGCCCTTGACGGTCAAGAATTGTGGGATCTTGGTTGAGCACGATGACATAGCTTCTTCATCTGCCACTTCCAAGACGTCTTCTCGCAAGAGGCGTGTCAAAGTTGTCAATCGTCTCGAGATCGCATCTGGCATGGACTTTGCCGCCGTGCAGCAAATTATGGTGTCGGAACCACTGGAATATCCTTTCAAGCAAGGCTACCACTACATCCACGTACTCGCATTCACTGCGAGCTCTAGCAGCATGGCCATGCTCATGCCATACGTGTATGCACCAAACCTAAAACAAGCACCGCTCAGCACAGGCATGATCGATGCTGCAAGTCGGGGTGAGACAGTGGAGGACGAAGTGATTGCAGCCCAGAAGAATGACAAGGATTGTTTCGAGAACAATCTTAGAGAATGGGTCTTGATCAATGAAAAGCTTGGGCGAGCTCGTCATTCGATCAGAGAGTTTCACGCGATAGCATGATCGGTCTGAGACAGATCCCATCAATCAGCCGCTAATTAGTGGTCACCACCAACACTGTTGCTAAGCAATACGCCGCTCACGACATCTGGTCTTCAGCCAAGCTGAATTGTCCCATCCACAGGGGCCATATGTACAAGAAGCTGGCTCGAAGATCGATTGATTCTATAGCATACGCATCTGTCTAGTCATTGCTTGCATATATACAAGTTGCTTAGTGCAGAGTCAAAGACCCTGACCATATATTACTTCGTAAGCAGGGTGCGTAGAGTCAAAAGCATCGATTTGGCACCATGTGTGCTGCTGCTGTGGCATCGAGGCGATATGTGCCAAGTTATGCTTATAAAAGCTTCATTAGACTTTCGTGGCATTGATATGCATCTGTGGGTCAGACTTGACGAGGGCAGCCAACAAGTTTTCGACGATGACCTTCTTGCCCTCTTCTTGTGCCTTCTTGATCTCTGCCAGTTGAGTGTCGATGGACTTTTGAGCCTCTTTCTCGGCGTCTTCATTACTTCCGGAGTTCTGTTACAAGATTAGCCATGATAAGCGCTTTCATGTTTGGCAATGCACCTTTTGTTCGTACTCCTTGTACTCCGCATCCTTCTTCGACTTGTATTTGTCGATCTCTTTTTGCGCTTCTGATCTAGCATCCTTGAGACGTTGCGTCCTGTACTGTCGCGCCTTCTCCACTATCTGTTGCGCATCCCTTTCAGCCTCAAGTAACGTTTGTATCGATGCTGTGTTTTGTGCAGACATGCTTGAACGTGTGTTGAATAGGTTTGCAACGCTTGTCTACTCAAGACTTGATCAGGCAGTTTTAATATGAGCTGGTTATGAGTCCACTCTGTCGTTGCAAGGACAACGACGTAGTGAGACTACGGCACAATCTCGCCCACATAATCGATGGATTGTGCGGCTCAAATACGACGACCCACTGATCGACTCCTTTGTGGAATGATCGTGATCAGTTGCAAGTGTAAAGGCTCAATGTCTGTGCATTTGGACATAGTCTACAGTGCAGCTTGCTAGGTGTGAAGAGCTCGAGCTCGAAGCACAGTACACAGAGTTCTTATGATAGACAGGACGAGTCGGATCTCTCCTGAAGAATTTCATCAAAAGTATGTCAGACTAAGAAAACCATGTATATTAACAACTATCCCGGACGATCTGCGATGCCTGATGGCTTATCAGGACCTCGACACCTTGACAGAGCACGCTGGCAATGTGCAGATAGCGGTCGAGCCCATATCGGAGAAGGGGACCTTCGGAACTTCCGCTACCAAACGATTCATGACTATGGCATCGTTCCTGAAAGACCTGCAGAAAGGTGAAAAGCTCTACTTGACTACGCAATACTCCGAGATCGAGGACGCTGCAATTCTGAATGAGCCTTTGGAGACTTTGAGAAAGCAGATTGCTATACCAATCATGCCCGATCTGGCAAAGGATCTTGTGCCTGCCAAGATCAATCTGTGGGTGGGAGCTAGCTCTGATGGAACTAGTTCTGGCCTGCATCACGACTTCCATGATAACTTTTACATACTCTTAGCAGGCAGAAAACACTTCAGGATCTTTCCGCCGTCCTGGAAGAATTGTACCGAGCTCAGATTGAATGGACGGCCACACGAAATATTCGAAAATGGTTTGATCAGTTATACAAATAGCTTGTCCTCAAATGGTCTAACAAGAGCTGTGCAAGCGCAGATACAAGTCGAGATTTGTGAGGCCAGACTCGACGCTGCCACAGAGACTGGTGAGGCTATTGAAGAAGCTGAGAAATTGTACGAAAGTGCAATGGACGAACTTTTAGAGGCTAAGATGAATGATGGAGACGAAGAAGAGGACGGAGACTTTGAAATTGACAATGGAGACTCGGATTATCAAGAGGGCGAATCCTCGATCGATGATGATACCGATGGTGTCGACAGTGCTACTAGTCAAGATGAGCATCGAACACCTCCAGAGCTTCCAGGCATGACTACAGAAGACAAAGACAGCTTGTCAACATTACCGGAACTCCAGTCACAAGCAGACATTGCTTGCAGCTACAACTTACACGAATCAATATCAAGCGAGCCCGAACTGGCGGATGAGCCACCCTCTTTCTCCACTCTATCCACAGAGGAAGTGAAATTGAAGCTTGAGAATGTAAGTCTGGGCGGCCATGAATTCGATCTTGAGCCTGGTGAAATGCTCTACCTACCAGCTTCGTACTTTCACGAAGTGATCAGTACTCGCGCAAATCACGATTTCCACATGGCGGTCAATTATTGGTTTTATCCTCCGGACGGCATTGAAAACAGCTACATTGGGTCCACAGTGATGGCAGAAATGCGTCGACGGGTACTTGAAGCTTACCCGCCAATTCGAAAAGATGGTGAAGCGGTCAAGAGGGTCAAGGTCTGATGCTATAGGTGACAACCACAAAAATTACCCGGCTCGCTTTGTCGTGCCATTCTTACTGTTCTCAGGCACGTCGATCATAAAGCAATGACTTGTCAGCTTCGAGGAAACATCCATTCAGACCTACATCACTGCTGGTGTATACCGCATCGAGCACTGATATATTGCACTCCTCATCTACAATTGCACCGCGAGGCAAAGTATTGCAAGCTTCCAAGGTTGGATAATTTAGCACATGAATTTACCGTGCTCAAGCCACCACACGTGTGAGGCATACCCCGGAATATTGTAACATTGCCCCACAGATGCAACAGCGACTCAGGCAAGTAGTCATACATGAATATATACATGGGTGTCTGCAACATATGGCCCAGAACACCGGAGTATCTCTGCGTCACTGATCCAAAGAACATTCCAACACGTCCCTTCTCAGGAGAATTCTAGACATTATGGCTAGTGCAACAAGGACATCCAAATCAAAAGTCCCAGTTGTCGCAAGTCCATCTTCTTCACTTATCATTCTTTCTCCACTGGACACTCCCAGTTCGTGTGGATATGATTATCGTATCGTCATGGTTCGACGAAATGCCAAGAGCTCTTTCAAGAATGCCACAGTATTTCCAGGTGGCAATGTCGACAAAAGCGACCACGATCAGGCAGGTTCCTCTGATTTACTAAATCCTACTATGGAGACATACAAGAGATGCGCCATCAGGGAAACTTTTGAGGAGACAGGGATTCTGATTACACAGCCCAGAGTCCAATTTTCGTCCGGAGATAGAAAGAAATGGCGCGGCCAGGTACACGATTCTGCAACGGCATTTCCATCCCTACTCGATGCTTATGGGGTCAAGTTGAACTATGGAGAACTGGTTCATTATGCTAACTGGATCACTCCTGTCACCTTGCCACGACGATACAACACGAATTTCTTCCTGACTGTAGTCAACTCTTTGGAAACTTTACCCGCTAGGCATGACAATAGCGAAACACTACAAATTAGCCATTTTACACCTCTCGAGGGCATCGAAGCACACAGACGAGGAGAAATCGTTCTTTTTCCACCACAGTTGTACATGCTGCACGACTTGTCAGCCTCAAAGACTTATAAAGGACTCCTTGACGTGATGCGTTCGAGAGCTGTCGTGCCTACACAACCGATGTTCAAGCCTGCCTTGGGCTATATTGTACTCCCTGGAGACGAAGCCCGCGGTGGCACACCCGGAGCGCTCAATAGAATCAATGTTTCGGTGCAAAAAGGTAACATGGTTCCCATACACATAATACGAAAGAATTTGGACGGTTTTGCAGATATGCTTACAGAAGAGGTATCTGCCACAGTCGAGGGCGAGTTGATCAAGGAGAAGCTATAGCAGAAGCACAATTACATATATCACTACAAACGCGATTGCCTTTCCACGATTGATTCTGCTCGCGAATCCTGTGATGTGATAAATCACTTCCAGCGTGACCATTCTAGCGTGGCCGGCGATAAGTACATCTCCTGCCTCACTATTGTGGCACATCCAAAAGTGGCTGCTCAACTAAGCGCAACGACTGAGACTCGGACACCACGATGCCGATGAGCGCGTGTCTGGGCTGCATGTCTCAACGCGGACGCGCTCGCGTGTGCGCGCGCTTGCTATTGGCATTTACATGGAGAGTCGGAATACAGGAGAGACGCGTGCGAATCGTCCGACGTCAAAGGGGTCGAACCAGAGGTGGGACCAGTCAAACGAGCATACGACTCCATAAACCACTGCTTGCAAGAGATCTAGACTGAGTCGAAGAACTGCAGCTGCTGCAGAGACTTCTGCCGTGGATGCACCGATACCCCAAGAGTTTCACACAGTGGTCACGACGATGGGTTCCAACACGGGTGCGCAAGACCGCAATTAGCATTAAAACGTAAATGTGTTGATGGCGCCGATTGACAACTTTGGAAGCGGGTTTCAAATTTCGCTTGCTTCTCGCGCGCCGGAAGTTGACATGGCAACTGCAGCCAACCTTGACAAACACGCAGTACAACCACGGCTGAGGAAAGCACGGGAAGAAAATCGATGTATGAAGTTTGCCGTTGCACGATCGAAGCGGTTAGATGCGGCAGCCTGTACTAGGACTTCAGACTTGGCACGGTCCGGGTAACGGCAAACGTTGAAACAGAGACGTTTGCGCGCATGTCATATGGAGTTAACAATATTGGCCATGGAAGAACTGCTGCAGGACTTGGAAGGGGCAGCATATCGGCGCGGGTGTGCTTACCGGCCG